>JACMZG010001893.1:31991846-32014346 GCA_018340805.1 Microvelia longipes | reverse complement strand
GTATTGTTATAAAAATTAAAGTTAAGTTCATATCGTTATTTAGATATCGATATCAAAATATTTGTGGCTCTTTCGGCCTAAGTTACCATTTCAGGCCGAGTTTTTTCTGTAAAACAACTGTCACTGTCACTTATTTGTTAAATAATAATCTTTTTCAACAGAGAAATATCTTATCTAAATTTAATAATCTTTAATTATTCTTTATTTATTTATTTATTTTTTGTTATTTTATTGTATTTTATGCCGGAGTTTTGCATTTACACCCCTAAACAGCGTTCTGTCAACAGTGTTGGGCTCAGATTCTGTCCATTTCTGACTAAACAAAACTAAAACTCCCTCCTCCAACTTTTAGAACGCTAGGTCTTATCTTGAGCATCTTGGCTTACCCGTCTGATCCCCCTGGTCTGTTATGTCATAGCAAAATGTTAAAATCCGCAATAACATTTTGCTATGACTAGAATTGTCGCGAATACCTTGACATAACAGACCAGGGGGATCAGACGGGTAAGCCAAGTTGCTCAAGATAAGACCTAGCGTTCTAAAAGTTGGGGGAGGGAGTTATAGTTTTGTTTAGTCAGAAATGGACAGAATCTGAGCCCAACACTGTTGACAGAACGCTGTCTCGAGGCGTAAATGCAAATTTGTCCTCATTTTTGGTGAAATTTCTTCCATGGATGAAATTTTACAAAAAAAATCTCCTTAAATCACTTCTTAAAAGTTAATTAAGTAAGGGAATCCAATAAATCACAAGAACTTAAACTGGCAACACGTACGTAGTCAAGTAGAAGAATAATTGTAACATTTAGCACTAATCAGAAAAAAAAAATATTTTACTATCAGAACTAGAGCCAGAAGTAAGAAGAATTCTTTTACGACAATGTAAAGGCGTATTTTCGGTTCATATTAGACTTTTAGAGCCAACTTTTCGTGTCAATCATAGTGAAAGTATACTTGTTGAGTGCATGCAGCTAAAAGCTTGCTAAAACATTAAAAAAACAATAAAGTATCTCGGACACGCTATCAAAACTTAAAACAAAAGACGATCTAGGCCGTTGTTTCTGTTGCCATCAGTTTTTTCCACAGTGAAGGCATCTCTCCCTCGTTTCAATTTCCCCACCTTCCTATGATTTCACTGAGTACCAAGGTAAGAAATAAATTGTAAAAGTGAAAATTAGGTGTTAAATTTTGTAATATTGGCTACAGCTCTAAAATTAACTCGTTTCTAGTCGAGTAGCCTTATTTTTAATGAATAAGAAACGTTTTCATATAATAAAAGAATATATAAAATATAGTTGAAAGACTCGCTTCACTGCCTCTCTTATACTTGGCTGAATTTCTTCACAAATATTTTCCTTCACGAGCTTCAGCAGATTAAATCTTAACAAAAATTGATGAAAAAAAATGTTTTTTCTGAAGAAAACGATAAATTGTTATAAGTATGTAGAGTAGAAGTACGCATCTCCTTACAGGAGAGAGGAGAGCACGGCGAGGGGATTCAGTTTAGGTTAAATATTTATCCTAAAGCAAGATTTTAGCGGCAATAGCCACATGGCAGCACTGCTTGGCTAATAGTTTTCACATGAATCCCCAGAATGCACTACTGTACGGCCCTAAGTTAGAAATACCATGGTTAGGAATTTTTACAAGTGGATTCAGAAAACGTAGTTCAATGAAACAATATAAATAAGTTCATTCAATATTACAATTCGATGTAAGTTCAGTCGACGTAGTTCATTCAAACAATTTAATATTAAGTAAGGCGGACCTTCTTGCGTTCAATACAAATCATTTCTACAAGAAATAGGATTCATAATCTTTTAATTATATCACCGCATTTCAAGTTTTGTTTCGAAAAAGCCTTTGAAAATTATCGTACGCCATAAATAAATATATAACAATTTTAAACCAGGCACATAATGTACATCATTGTACAATAGCTTCAAAATTGAAAAAAAAATTCAAATATTAAAATATAGAGTCCATGTTAAAATAACAATAAATAAAATAAGAGACCTCACAAAACAATGAAAACACACTCATATCACAGCATTCAAACCTTAAAACATCGGGTACGGGTTGCCTCGGAAATTTTACATCGGATTCGCTACGCTCATCCTCCCTACTTCGGACTTGCTCCGCTAGTCCTCAGAGTGTGCAAGTCGTTAAATTTATACTTCAACACCTATTCGGACTCGATTCGCACGTCTTCAAATAATATATACTCTTATTTCCAGCGGTCACCCATCCAGGCACTGACCACGATCGGTGCTGCTTAACTTTTATGATCCAACAAATATCATGGATATACTTGTCGTATTGAAACATAACATAGTGTGCTTATTTATTAAGTAAAGGTATACACTTGTACCGAATTTCAACTCAATTGGATTGTTTTCCGATACCTACAATTGTTTTTAAAAAAGTACACAAGTCATTTGATAACAATTGGAATAATGCTGAAAACAAAATGAAACTTGGCACATATATTAGTCGTATACACAGCAATATGCGTGCAATATCTCGCTCCGATCGCTTTATTTTCTCGCGTTTTATGATCTTGTTTTCAAATTTTTTTCCTATTCGCGGTTAGTGATGCCATAAAAACAATTTCCCGAATTGGACAACTGCTCCTATAGGCTAATTTTCGTACAAAGTTGCAAGTCTCTAGCATAAATAAAATGTGAGCTAAGATGATAACAGACACACACACATACAGACAAACAACTTCGTAAAAAAAGCTACGCAGGAGGTCTTAAAAGACCTTAAACGACTGATTCCGATGTCATTTCAGTTTCTTTTTTTTTTTAAACACAATACTTTTTCTATATACTATCGGTATAAATAAGGATAAGTAAACAAGTAATCTAAAAAAATTGAATGCAAAAAGAAAATAATTGACCAAAAAATTAAATTAAATCTTATAAATAGAACATACTTAAGTATTGCAGTACCTAGAGTCTTATAATAAAATTTAAAACAGCAATATAAAATCTAAGTTAAAATAGTCAGTTAAATTTTAAAGTAAACAAGTCTCTTATTCTATACAGAGGATTTAGAAACAAAACATTTTAATACAAAATTCTTTATAAGAAAGACTTTGGATTTCCAAATCAAGCGCATCAAATAAACTTCCTCCTAATTAGTTTTTTGCGTTTTCTCCTCAAGTGTGGATGGGAATCGATTCCATCCACACTCCCCCCCTTTACACAAGTCACCCGAAAAACCTTATAAGCGTCAATTTCTTATGAAAACTCCCTAAAAAGGAATTCGACACTACTGCTGTCAAATTAACAATGCATATACGAAAAATAAATAATTCTGATGGTCCGCATGTCGAGCGAATTTCCTTTTGAATTTCCGTGATTAACAACAATCCTGGTTGAAATGATAATGTTTTATAGTTTTCATGACAATGTCTTCAAAGAAAATGCGCTAAAATCTTTAAAGATAACTGACTAAGCTTAAAGATAAGCTTTAAACTAATGCAAATAACAGTGAATACTTCTAATTTTAGAGACATAGTTTTGTATAACCAACTGGATGATTATGCGCATTTCTTTTAAGGTCTAGTGCTAATTAAGTAACTGCTTAGGTGCTAAAGCATATATCGGAACCTTAAGCAAGAAATAGGTTGTTAAGCACGGAAACACGCATCCCATAGGAAATTCACCTGAAATGCGGACCACCGCGCCAGAATTATTTTGTAGTTGTAAACTTATATTAAGTAAAAACGATATAAAATTATCGGCCCTACCAGGATTGAACCAAGGTACCCAGAGTTTGAGTGCTCGTATCGACTCCGGACCACTGCCATTCAAATCACAGGCCCAAAAAACATGGAAAACGTCTCCCTACTTGAAAAGTGTTATTTAGGGTTCAAAATTTAGGTTTTCTGGTATTGGCCACCGTTTTTGGACTTTTTGGTCACTTAGAGTGGTCTTATTGCCTTTAGACCGAATTTATTCGATTTAGCGCCCAAAAATACATAGAAAACGACCCTCTACTCGAATTTTAATTTTCATGGACTTTTTGGTTACTTAGAGTGGTCGTATTGACTTCGGGCTGGTTTCATTTGATTCAGCGCCCACATATACATAGAAAACGACACTCTACTCGAAATTTATTTTTTATCGACCTAAATTTTGGTTTTTGGTAATTTTTGTGGTTTTTTCGACTTTTTGGTCACTTAGAGTGGTCGTATCAACTTCGGACTCGGTTTCTATAGATTTAGCGTCTTAAAAAACACAATATGTTGACCTTTTTAAAAAATATTAACCCTGAATTTTGCAGATTTTTTGAAAATTTTGTTGACTCAGCAAACCGGGTTAATGACGTAACAAATATCTGGTTTACAATCGGGTTCGTGTCCTCCCGAAGGTTAATTTTTGTATCAAGTTTGATTAAAAAATAATATGTGTATAGAAATACACACATATATATAATATATATATATATTATATTATATATATATATATAAAGTACCGCGAAGCGTATTTTTTAGTCATCAGAGATCTCTGAAACGGATTTTTGTCGTGGTCCGAGGTTTGACTCCCGCCATGACGCCTATATCATTAGCGAATATTTTCCCAAAGGAAATTCGCTAAAAGGATACAAATTTGATACCACTTAATGTACAAAATAAGTGCCAATCGAATCTTTGGATTGGTTAACATTAAAAATTAATTCATCTTTCCAAACTTTCTCTCTGTAGCCTGTTTGCCTTCTTTAATTAAACAATAAAATAGATTTACGCAAAAAAAGTATTGCTATAATGCATGTTTGCTTTGAAATACGTTGAGCAAAATGTGGACTTAGAGAAGGTAAATATTTAATCTAACTATGAGACACGTATAGTGCTAAGTTTTTACAGGCAATATTCTTGTTTAATAATCACTATTTATTTACTGGTAATCTAACTGCAGATGTCGTTTATTGAAATCGTGTAGTATATTTGAAACGCGTCGCTTTCATTTTAACTTAAGCAGAGACGTTACAGATACGGTCCAATGTTGAAAAATACAGATCAAATTTTTGCAGTCTATCTTTATTTAAATATAGACGACACTTTATATAAAAGAATACAGAACCAAGGAAAGATCTTTTTAGACAGATTTATAGAAAGATACTGAATTGAATGTACGCGCTAACTTCAGAGCGGAACTCTAATTATGTGTGCTGTGTGCTAGCTGCGTGGCAAACTCACAAACGTTTCAGTAAAAAAAAAAAAGTTTTTTACGCATACAGGAATTTAAAAATCAATAATATGACATTATTAAATTATACTACATTCAAAAAGTAAATTAAAAATATATATAAAGTATAACTAAATAAACTAGTGATGGTGTAATCAGTTCCAATTCAAATGAGAAATCAATTCCTTCTCAAATAAGAAATCAGGTCTATTTCAAATAAGAACTCAGTTTAAATAAGGAAACAGCTTCTCTCACTGAAAACTTCTACATTAATAAGAAATCAGTTTCTACCCCAATAAGAAATCAGTTCTTACTCAAATAAGAAATCAGTTTACTCAAATAAGTTCTTACTCAAATAAGAAATCTGTTTTTACTCAATAAGAAATCTTTTACTCAAATAAGAAATCAGTTCTTACTCAAATAAGAAATCAGTTCTTACTCAAATAAGAAATCTGTTCTTACTCAAATAAGAAATCAGTTCGTTCTTAAATAAGAAATAAGTTCTTATTCAATTAAGAAATCAGTTCTCACTCAAATAAGAAATCAGTTCTCACTCACATAAAAAATCAGTTCCATCTCGAATAAGAAATCAGTTCTCACTCAAATAAGAAATCATTCTCACTCACAAAAAAATCAGTTCATCTCAAATAAGAAACCAGTTTGTCCTCAAATAAGAAATCAGTTCTTACGCAAAAAAAATCAGTTTCCGCCCAAATAAGAAATCAAATTTATAAAAAATGGATAACAACACAGGTATCTGCTACTGATGTTTCCTTCTCAGTATTGCATAAGGAAGAAACAAACTAAGACAGTAAATATTTATACATCCCTCGTTGCAAAATAACTTGAACCCCGTAATGACTTGCACAATACAATACGAGGTCTTCTATTAAAGTTTTAATAACTAAATTTCTCTCGATCACAATAAGCGAAGGCTAAATGTGTATACCTATCCCAGACCTGTCATACGTGAAGGTAAAAGCCCTTGTTTAATCTCCTATATGATTTACATATAATTGTTATAAACTCCATTATAACAATCCAATTTAATAAAATCTAATATCAAATTCAATTTAACAATATGAGCCTTCCTCCAGCACGAGCCATGTCAGATAATATTTATGAAGGTATTAATAAATCGTTTCTAAGTATAATAGCAATCCGCGAGCAAGCATACAATTTTAATTAATTCAATTTTTAACTTTCAATATTCTATATTAATTAATCCTCTCTTTTTCCGATTAAAAATAAATATTAAAAAAAAATCTGGAACCTGGTATCTGAAATCGTTTCCTCGTGACATCATGTTCTCTATACTTATAGTCGTCATCATGGATATAAAAATCATCGAACTTATACTGCAACCTGTCTTCGGACTCGCGTCGCTTGCCCTCAGACAGTAAATACATTCGTTTCATTCCCAGCAGTCACCCACCCAGGCACTGACCTCACTCGATGCAGCTCAACATTTTATTCCACAAAAACCGATGATATACTTTCCAATTTTAAAACGAATTAGCCGTCTACGTATATGGTATTTCAACACAAATGGATTATTTGTAAAATGTAAAAAATGTAAATTAACTCATTCAATAAAAATTCAACTAATGATAATTGTAAGATGAAACTTGACTTGTTATAGATGTCATAAACGAGCTAAATTTCAAATTGATCCAAATATTTTTCCGTGTTAAAAATTTCCGATATTTTTTCTAAGTCATAATTGCCGGTTAATGACGCCATAGAAAAAACAAGTTTTTCGGATTGCACAACTAAATCCCAATATTGACACTTGAAATAAGTTCAAATTTTCAGCACGCAAACCCTGGAAGCAAAGAAACACACACATACCGACAGAAGACCTTGTGAACACCACTTAGGAGGTCTTAAAACATTTGAAACTGTGAAATACTGGTTTTGTATTTTTCCGCTAACACAATTCTTTTCCTATATGAATCCACAGTGCTCTTGCAACATTTTGTATGTTTTATAAAGATTATAAGGGCGAGATTGAACTAGAGGTTAATTACAGGATCAATGAAAAAAAAAATTAACATTTGCTCTAAAAGTTCTTTTATTTTCACCAAAATTGACCTCTGAAATATTAAGAGAAGCAGCAGCCATTTTTACTAGACTTCAAGATACTAGAATGTAAAAGCCAAACGATAACTGTAAACAAGCTTGGATTGAAACATAATTTTAGAGCAACAACCCATATTAGCGGCAACCAACCTCAGGGAGAGCGATAGCAAGGTAGCCGTTATCAACAATATTAACAATGTTATACCTTCTAGAACCTACCGTCTACTGTCTACTGGTTTAAACCCACAATAGAAGAAGGAGATCACAACAGACTTGTTTTACATATTGCTGCAAGGACGGTATCAATCCGACATATGAATTAGGGCAATCATTTGGGTTCCATACTGATAGATGGGCAGACTATGCTTTTCCATAGTAATTTAAGGTATATTTTTAGAATAATTTGGTTTGAAGTAGTACAAAATGAGTGATATCATCGTAACCCCCAGTGTATTTATGCTTGAGAATTGAAGCTTTGTAGAAAAATCAATCTACCGCTGTAGATGTGCTATTCAGATTTTTTTTGACGTCATTAACCCGCAATAATGACTCAGCGAAATTTAACAAAAAATAATAAAACGCGAAAATATAAGCTATCGGATTGAAATGAGGCACCGCATGTAGCCATGTATAAGACTAACATTTGTGCTAAGTTTTATCTTATTATCAGCTCTAGTTCAATTTTTATGGAATGACTTATGTACGTTTTTTTAAAAAAAAATTGAAAAAATCAGAAAAATAATCTATTTGAGTAGAAATTCGGCACAAGTCTACCATTACGCAATAAATAAGTACACAAAGTATCGTTTTAATACGACAAGTATATCCATGATCTTTGATGGATCATATAATTTAAGAAGCATTGAGCGTAGTCAGTGATGTATGGGTGGCCAAAGAGAATGAAACGGATGCATTTACTAATTAAGGACGGGCGAAGCGAGTTTGAAGACATACTGCTGTATGAGTTTGGCGAATTGTATATTCTGAAGGCGAGCCAAGCAAGTGCGAATTAGGGAGGATGAGCGTAGCAAATCCGATGTCATGAGGAAAAGTTCCCAGGTACCCCGTACCAATTTTTAAACCTATTTTCTCTACTTCTATTTGGCCAATTTGATTGAACTTTTTGTTATTTTTTATCCAGAAGACACGCTCTTAAAAGTTATTATAATATATTTATGTAATAATAAGTCTAATTTATTTTTTATTTAATTTCTTGCTGAAGTTCTAATTTATGTGTTTTCTTTTATACTTAGCTGAAACTTGTAATTGTCCCTCAAGGACTCCTCCCCCTTTGTAAAGACTGTATGTCTATGACAAATAAATATATTATTATTAATATATTGATGTACCTTTAGGCGTTTTCACACTTCAGACCCTCAAAACTCGACTTTGTTACGTACAAAGCTTGTTACGTACGTAGCTTTAGTTGATTTTTGACTTTTTAGCGAATTTTGATCATAAAAATTACACTTATGAGGTTTTTCGGAGGACGGAACGTAACTTATTTTAAAGAGTACATACCAGTTCATAAAGAGTGATTGGCAACTGATACAAAATATTATTAAATGGAAATGCAAAGTTCTATAATAACTTGTTTAGTTATTCCACACAATAAGTATACAATTCTCGCAGAAAATTTGAATTGAATAAAGATTATATTAATTTAATTTTCTCCGCAGCATATGTGGGGCGGTGCGAGGATATGCATGGGAATGTTTATAAAATTACACACTTCTTACAATCTCGGCAATCTTTATGTAAAATAGAAAACTAATTCTGCTCTTTATTTTCGGCTTCTGCGCACAGCTACATTTAACAATTGATATTATTTCACAAAATAATAAGCAAACAAGTAAAAAACAATAAACACAAAAAATAAAATCAAAAACAATAGATATATTTAAAGTATGATAAAACCAGTGCCACCTGAATAGAAAACTAGGTAATATATTAATTAGTTTCAAACCTCAGGTACAGCGAAATTTTATTCAAACAGCCGAATAAACTACGGCGTTTTAACTAAAATCAGAAATAATTAATTTATTTATTCACTTATAAAACTCCGAACCGAGTTTTTATTTGTCTTTTTAACTAAAACATTTTAAACAGCAGTTTTCCCCTATTTTAACATATAAATTAACTTTAAAAAGTTTAAATAAAATTGAAATATTTTCATTAACATTTTGAACCAGATATTGTTAATTGTTAGTGATCATGCTGGTATATTTTTAATTTAGTTGCAATTTTGATATTGGGAAGCGAACACATTGATTGACATTGACGGTGTAAACTCCGCTAGAATTGGTTAAAAGCTTACTCGCTTTTACAAAACAAACAAAAGGAATAATTAAGTTTGTTTTAGAGAATCGGTAATGTTGTATAAACAAAAGCCTCATTCAATGACTTAAAACAAAAAATCGGGAACGGGATACCTCGGAACTTTTCCTCATCACATCGGATTCGCTACGCTCATCCTCCCTACTTCGGACTGGCTTCGCTCGTCCTCACAATATAAAAATCGTTAAAGAAAATTGAAACACGTTTTAAGACTCTTTTTACTCGTCCTCAGATAGTAAATAAGATATACTTGTCGTCTTACAACTAAACTTAAGGAACTTACATATTACGTAAGTATATAGACTTGTATCCAACATAAATTAAATTAAATAAATAAATGAATAAAAGTAGTATTACTAGTAGTAATATGGGGGGAGTGGTAGTAACTACCAGGCAAGAAGGCCGCTTTGTTAGGCCCTTTTTGCCAACTCCCTAAGATAGTGTTCTACTCCTTTTAAATTTAATTGTAGGTATATTTCATTTAATCTAGACAGAAGAGCCGTGAATTTCTATGGTTCCTCTCATGCTTTTTCAAGCAATCATACATATTATCACTGACTCTTATAGTCTAGTGAAAACTAGGAACAACACGTGCTCTCACTGTTAAACCAAACCTCCACACACTTTAAACTACAAGGCAGAAATAGTATAGTATTATAATGAATCTACAATGAGGGTCCTAAATTTTGCCTGTACCCAGTTTCATTTAGGGTAAGGGATCTTTAACGAGTACCTGACAACGTACAGGCTCGAGACCACCGGCTTTACGTCCATTCTGAAGCACGTGGTATGCAGTATTGTTATCTCTCATAAAAATCCTAGAGGCTCGTGCTGGGATTGAACCCATGACTAAAGACCATTCATTCTGTGTATTGGCCGCGTACCTTAACCCACACCACGGGTGACTTCTACTATTATTGCTAATTAGTTGTAGTAATTGTTCCCCAACTCTATACCTTAACACCAGCACCGTAGTATTAGTAATTATAGTACTAAAACTGTCTGTGCTAGATTTGAGGTATGTATTTAACCAATACTTATTGATAATAATATTACCTCATATGACAGCTTAACACCAGCCCCGTAATATACAGATATAGAAGTCAAACTCTTAAATTATAGTTGTAAGTAAAATCTTAACAACTTTTAAAATAAAACGTTTTATAAATTATTAATAAATATAATAATATAATTTAGATTCAATAGGTATTTTAAAAGGAATTATGAATTCCAGCGATGCATAATGGCGAAGTTAGCAGAATTTCGTTCCATTAATGCCCTGTATATGTAGGGAAGTAGAGTTGATGTTGCTATAAACCTCTTAGAATATTGTAATACATTTAGAATATTATTTCTCAAAATAATCCGCTTATAGTTTATTGCAATAACAATTCTCGTCAGCTCCTTGCGAATAACATTAACCAAATATCATACAGTCAAAAGACTAAGCTTGGAATTCCCGTGGGATGCTGACAGGAGAGAACCAGGCAAGGGAAGTAATGGAATTAGTTTATAACGATGTAACAATGCTAAATAATATTCTTCGTTTCTAAAAGTTTACAAGTTTTATTAGAGGGGGGGGGGATGATTTTCGTAATTTTTACTTTCCCTAATATATACCGTAGGTATATAGGAAAAGTATTGTGTTTGCAAAAAATATCCGAAACCGGGATGATAAAAAAATTATCCATTTCAGGTGTTTTTAAGACCTCCTGAGTAGTTTTCTCAAAGTTGTCTGTCTGTATGTGTGTGTGTGTGTGTGTGTGTGTGTGTGAGTCTGTTTTCATCGTTGCTTCCAGTGTATTTATGCTAGAGAGTTGAACCTTTGTACATGAATAAGTCTATAGGTGTAGTTGTACTATTTGAAAAATTTACGATCAATTTAAAATATGGCACTCATGTAGCTATGTATAAGACTAACATATGTGCCAAGTTTCATCTCATTATCATTATTAGTTCAATTCTTATCGTATACGTTTTTTAAAAATTTCAAAAAGTCTAAAAATAACCAGTGTAGACCTTTACGTAATAAATATAAGTACACCAAGTTTCATTTCAATACGACATATTTGAGAATTTGTAACTACACCAGGTAACTGAGAATGCTCCTAAAAGTGCAAGCGAAACTTCAGATTCGTTCTTCTAGTAAAACTCGTCAAAAAACTCGCGCTTAAAAAAATTTAAAAAAATATTTTTTACTTTTTCTCATCTATACCGTAGGTATATAGGAAAAGTATTGTGTAGGCAAAAAATCCGAAACGGGGTGAAACCGGAATTATCAGTTTCAGGTATTTTAAAGGCTTTCTGAGTGGTTTTCGCAAAGTTGTCTGTGTGTCTGTAAGTGTGTGTGAGTGTGTCTGTTATCATTGTAGCTCCTAGTGTATTCATGGTAAAAAGTAGAAATTTTGTACAAAAATTAGTCTACCGCTGTAGTTGTGCTATTCGGAAAATATTTTTTTATAACGGCATTAACCCGCAATAATGACTCAGTGAAAATTTCAAATAATCATAAAACCCGGAAAAATAATGCGATCGATTGATATTTGGCACGCATTCGGTTATGTATAAGACTAATATACATGCAAAGTTTCATCCTATCAGCATTAGTTCAAATGTTATTTAATGACTTTTAGTACAAGTTTATACCTTTACGCAATCAATAACTGCACTAAGGTTCGTTTTAATATGAAAGTATATCTATGGTTTTTATGGATCATATAAAAATTAAGCAGCATTGAGCGTGGTTAGTGCTGTGTGGGAGACCACTGAGTTGAGAGTTCCTAATGAAACACTTAACTAGTTATAAGATTGAATGAAACTTCCTCTTCTTTATAAAATAATTTACCAACACGAGGGTTTAGGTGAGTTCCAAATGATAGGATGCACAAGCATCCAACTTGAGATTGTCTCCTATATGGTTTGGGTCCTGACAACAGTTTTTGTAAAATCTTTTATACTGCCTCATTTCCCAATAGCAAATGGTCTAATAAAACCTCATGCGGCAATTAGGAACAGTGGATTGTACTTCAATATGGAAAGACTCCAGAAACCAGGTCTCTGGACCCTAAATACACTCCCAATTCTTAACCCATGAAGGAGTGGTTCAGATACTAAAAATAATAGAAATTGAAAAACTCACCCCTTTCTAATCCTAGAAAGGTCTCAATAAATTCTATAGTTAGATGCTGTGTATTTTGTAGACTTTCTTACCTGCACACTCTCCGAACCCTACTTTATTCAAGCTATTTAAATAAAATTCAAATAAAATATACAGTAAGCCTAACCATCTGATAAGTATTTGATCTGCAAGGAATACTAAGACAGTTTACTGACAAAATAGAGAAGAAAAAGGAGAACAGGGACAAAATGCGATGTTCAAAACATGATATGATACCGACTAAGACTCGACAACACAACAATCGCCTTGATATCGACAACGATGTCAAGTAATATTGTTCAATACAGCCGTATTAATACCATTCCTATAAATTTCAATAGTTAAAAGTTTCGCTATTTCATGGCAAGCATTTATTTGATCTCTATAGAAATAAAATTAGTGAATGGTATAAATTATTAAAGCTTTTGAGGAGGAATAAGTCCAAAATAATAAATAAAACTATTTTTTCCTAGCTTTCGATATAATTTTAACAGGTACATGGTTGCTGAGCATGTACTAGCAACCATATTACTGTTTTTTTGATAATATTTTTCATTACGTTAAGCCTTGAAAAGACAAAAAATCTCTTCTTAAATCAATCTCTTCGTCTTAAATGTATAAATCATTGAGAAATTTTACTTTTAAAATTATTTTTTAACTCATCTTTATTATGCACATATTCAAATATGTGGTCTAAATTTATTTCTTGTATTGAGGTTTAAGGCACGTTAGCACATCTAAGAAAATATGATCATACTGCAAAAACGTGCTCTTTAAATTATTACCAAGACTCATCTGCTTAAATCACGTAAACCAATTTTCATAAATAATAGCAGAAGTGGCATGTTTCAGTTTGAAGAGACTGCACGAACATTGCATTTCTTCCTATTCACTCATCCGAAAAAATTAAATCTTAGATATTCATTGATATGCTAATAGAAAGTGTTGAGTCATCGCTATTCCCTTTTGAAGACTAGAGAGAACTAAGAAGGATGGTTCCTTAGTTAGAATAAAGCTCTACAAAGGCCTGCCACGTCACATTGTAACTTCACTGGACCAGATATAAGTGAAACGCATTGAGGGACATTTTACTTTGTTTAACTCGGTATACTATAATATCAATTCCGTAATGCCACAAAATACGTCATTGGCATAATTCCGTAAATCCACTCCACTAGTGCATTCTGCAAATCAATTTGCCACAAGACTGATTAGGCTTATCGGATTCGCTACGCTCATCCTCCCTACTTTAGACTCGCTTCGCTCGTCCTCAGAATATACAATTCCCCAAATTTATACTGCCACACATGTTTAGACTCGCTTCGCTCGTCCTCAGAATATACAATTCACCAAATTTATACCGCGACGCGTCTTTAGACTCGCTTCGCTCGTCCTCAGAATATACAATTCTCCAAATTTATACGGCGACACGTATTTAAACTCGGTTCGCTCGTCCTCAAATAGTACTTACATTCGTTACATAAACTTACCGTATTGAAACGACACAAGTATACTTGTTTATTACGTAAAGGATACACTAGTTCCAAATTTCAACTTATTTGGATTATATTTTAAATTTTACAATTTTTAAAAAACGTATACAATTCATTCAATAAAAATTGAACCAATGCTGATAACGATTTAAAATTTGGTACGATAAATTAGACAAATAGTGTTACGTATGAGTACATGCGTGCCAAACCTCAACCCGCTCAAATCATTGTTTCGCCTTTTATGCATTTTTGGAATTTTTACTGAGTTTTTAAAGCGGGTCAATGAAGTCATGAAAATATTATTTTCCGGATGGCACACCTAAACTTAATGATTAATTTTTGTACCGAGTTTTAACTCACTAACATAAATACGCTGTGAGCTACGACGATAACAGACACACACTCATACATACAGAACCACTAAGGACTTTACCACTTTAAACTTTGTGAAAACCGCTTAGAAGGTCTTAAAAATACCTGAAACGGATAATTCCGGTGAATTCATAGTTTAGAAATTTTTGGCAAACACAACACTTTGCCTACAGATCTACGGTATAAATAAGGAAAAATAAAAATTAAGGAAATAATAGCTCTTTAAATATAAGTTTAATTATAATATTGACTTCAATGTTCTACCCCTAGCACTTATGATTAATTTAAAAAAGCTGTTCTACTTCACTACTTTAAAGGTGAAAAATTTGTTCTAGATCATGATTATCCCACTAGGAGCAAAGAAAATCAAATAGTTCAAACACATGTTGTAGTTAAAATATAACATAGTTTATTTTACTAATGCGAAAGGCGGAAACCTCGCTCAGGTTTCTCCTTGAGGTTTCTCACATTATTTGTATTTTTTTGAGTTACACATTTTTGTATTAATTTATAATGTGTAAATAAATAATTTATTATTATTATTACTAGAAATGATGCAGCATTTCTCGCTATCATTACGCTATGGCTTAATGATTCAGCGTTCAATGTCATTTTATATTTTAAGGAAATATAGACTTAAAAAATATTTTGTTATAGAGTAATTTTACTATCTATCATGATTTTTTCCTCCCAGCCCTACAAATATGCTTTACCTTTCTTTATTAAAAAATAACACAAAGGTAAAAGAAGCTGAAAAATAGATGCTTTGACCTCGCATATTTTACGAGTTTGTCTCATTTTATGTTTCATAATAGTTGGTAAAGCAAGAAGAAATTATAAAATAATTAAACTTATAGAGGTTAAAATTTAATATGCACCGAGGGATCAGAGGCTGTATTAAGTTAGGCGTAAAGATAACTTGGCCGGTTAAGACTATAACTTGGCCTGGAGCACTAACTTTGGATAATGCAGTTAACTCCTCGGTTTGAATCAAAAGAAAAGTTTATCCGCTCTCTTTCAGTACATAAATGAGTATTTCTGAACTTTTACAACGATTCTAAGAGGAAAACAGACAAATTACTTCGCAGCGATTCATGTCTGAGTTTGAAAAATTCTGGCGCGGAGGTGCGCAAACCAAACGGATTATCTTTGAAATGCGCAATTTTTTGCTCATCAATCTAATTTTTGCTTATTTTTTTGGTAAATATTTAATAACCTGAGCATTAGCGTGACAACTTGTTATTTAAGCATTATTTGCACTCATTTGAAGCTCAGTTGCTAATTTTTAGCGCATTTTCTTGAAAAAAGTCGATACAATTAAGTAACAAGTTGTAAAAAAAAATTAAATTTGTTAAAAAATTAAGCAAAAATTGGATTGATAAGCAAGAAAGTGAGCATTTTAAAAGAAATTTGCTCGGCTTGCAGACCTCAGTACCAAAATTAAGTTAAATTAAATTAAGTTAAGAGTAGGGGGAAAAGGAGCGTTCTGGGACCGCCTCCTCCTCACTCATAACCTTCCACCTATAACCACCCTTATCCACCTATAACCTCCCTCACTCATATCCTTCCTTATAATTTCTCTTATCAACCTATAACCTACCACTTGTACCACCTATAACTTCCCTTATCACCTTTTATCACCTCTCTTATCACCTAAACCTCTCTATCACCTCTCTTATCAACCTATAACCTTCCACCTGTAACCACCTATAACCTACCTTATAACCTTCCTTATCACCTCTCTTATCAACCTATAACCTACCTTATCCACTTATAACCTACCTTATAACCTCCCTTATCAACCTATAACCTTCCATCTGTAACCATCTACAACCTACCTTATTCACTTATAACCTTCCTTATAACCTCCCTTATCTATTAGCTCTGACTCCCCCCCCCCTTTATTACTTTCCTCATCAGATCCCTTATCAACTTATAACCCCGCATAACCTCGCTTATCTATTAGCTCTGACCACCCCTAACCGGCGCAATCCCTTTATGAGATATTACTTATTTCTAACAGGTTGTGACGTGTAATTAATAGCTTAATAAAAATAAGGGTTCTGATAAGGACCATCCTCAATATGAGAACATGGGAGTGTGTCTCTCTTAGTAAAAAGCCTTCCCACCACGTCAAGGTGGAGACACATCGGGAAGGTGTACAGTGCCCCCGTCCTCGCACTGTACTATGGCGACCATCCTCTTTAAAAAAATATCGCCTCTATATATTTTTTTTTGTATTTTTTATATTTTTAGGGTTTCGAAGATAATCTTCGAAACCCTTATACTTTCTGTCGAGCGTCTGTCTGTCCGATTTCTCATCTCAGGAACTACAATAGCTAGGAAGTTGAAATTTGGTATACATGTGTAACTATTTTATCCAACAACAGGAAAAATATAGCCAACTATATCACACGCGCATCTGTCGATTTATGAGCGAATGCGCACATTCGCAAAAAAAAAATATTTTTTTGAAAAATCATGTGGGGTATCAAATTGTAGGTATCGATGGGTAGTACACAAATATGCATCGCTTTTTCAAAATGGCGGCTATTACACCCGCCAAAAATCTCGAAAACCACCAAAAAATGCTTGTACCCCCCCCCTTTTAAGGCATAAGGAGAAGCCCTAAAAATATGGGACCAATAGCCAATAAAAGCACTTTCCGGGCCATAGAAATTCTTCGGAGAAAAAGTTTCAAAAGTTATTTTAGCAATTTCAAAATCGCCCATACGCGCACGCGCCAAAAAAAAATATTTTTTTGAAAAATCATGTGGGTATCAAATTGTAGGTATCGATGGGTAGTACACAAAATATGCATCGCTTTTTCAAAATGGCGGCTATTACACCACCCAAAAATCTCCAAAACCACCAAAAAATGCTTGTCCCCCCCCTTTTAAGGCATAAGGAGAAGCCTAAAAATATGGGACCAATAGCCAATAAAAGCAATTTCCGGGCCATAGAAATTCTTCGGAGAAAAAGTTTCAAAAGTTATTTTTAGCAATTTCAAAATCGCCCATACGCGCACGCGCCAAAAAAAAATATTTTTTTGAAAAATCATGTGGGGTATCAAATTGTAGGTATCGATGGGTAGTACACAAATATGCATCGCTTTTTCAAAATGGCGGCTATTACACCACCCAAAAATCTCCAAAACCACCAAAAAATGCTTGTCCCCCCCCCTTTTAAGGCATAAGGAGAAGCCCTAAAAATATGGGACCAATAGCCAATAAAAGCACTTTCCGGGCCATAGAAATTCTTCGGAGAAAAAGTTTCAAAAGTTAATTTTAGCAATTTCAAAATCGCCCATACGCGCACGCGCAAAAAAAAATGTTTCTCTTAAAGTATCATGTGGGGTATCAAATTGTAGGTATCGATGGTAGTACACAAATATGCATCGCTTTTTCAAAATGGCGGCTATTACACCCCCAAAAATCTCAAAACCACCAAAAAATGCTTGTCCCCCCCCTTTTAAGGCATAAGGAGAAGCCCTAAAAATATGGGACCAATAGCCAATAAAAGCATTTCCGGGCCATAGAAATTCTTCGGAGAAAAAGTTTCAAAAGTAATTTTAGCAATTTCAAAATCGCCCATACGCGCACGCGCAAAAAAAAAAAAATTTTTTTGAAAAATCATGTGGGGTATCAAATTGTAGGTATCGATGGGTAGTACACAAATATGCATCGCTTTTTCAAAATGGCGGCTATTACACCGCCAAAAATCTCAAAAACCACCAAAAAATGCTTGTCCCCCCCCCTTTTAAGGCATAAGGAGAAGCCCTAAAAATATGGGACCAATAGCCAATAAAAGCACTTTCCGGGCCATAGAAATTCTTCGGAGAAAAAGTTTCAAAAGTTAATTTTAGCAATTTCAAAATCGCCCATACGCGCACGCGCAAAAAAAAATATTTTTTTTGAAAAATCATGTGGGGTATCAAATTGTAGGTATCGATGGGTAGTACACAAATATGCATCGCTTTTTCAAAATGGCGGCTATTACACCACCCAAAAATCTCCAAAACCACCAAAAAATGCTTGTCCCCCCCCCTTTTAAGGCATAAGGAGAAGCCCTAAAAATATAGGACCAATAGCCAATAAAAGCACTTTCCGGGCATAGAAATTCTTCGGAGAAAAAGTTTCAAAAGTTAATTTTAGCAATTTCAAAATCGCCCATACGCGCACGCGCAAAAAAAAAATATTTTTTTGAAAAATCATGTGGGGTATCAAATTGTAGGTATCGATGGTTAGTACACAAATATGCATCGCTTTTTCAAAATGGCGGCTATTACACCCGCCAAAAATCTCAAAAACACCAAAAAATGCTTGTCCCCCCCCCCTTTTAAGGTATAAGGAGAAGCCCTAAAAATATGGGACCAATAGCCAATAAAAGCACTTTTCGGGCCATAGAAATTCTTCGGAGAAAAAGTTTCAAAGTTAATTTTAGCAATTTCAAAATCGCCATACGCGCACGCGCAAAAAAAAATATTTTTTGAAAAATCATGTGGGGTATCAAATTGTAGGTATCGATGGGTAGTACACAAATATGCATCGCTTTTCAAAATGGTGGCTATTACACCGCCAAAAATATCGACATAAGGCACCAAGCAGTAATATAACCAAGCAAATAAAGGTTAGCGAAGCGAGCCCTAGAATATTATGTTATGTTTTTACTCTATGCTATAAAATTAGGTTCTGATAAACATATACAAAAAGGCGAGCGAAGCGAGCCCATGTTTTTTATGCCTTTATTAAAATGTTTCTCTTAAAGTAGATATTGACAAACAAGCACATAAAGGCGAGCGAAGCGAGCCTAGTATTGTATGGTTATTTTTATTATACTCTTAAAAGGCACTGATAAACATATACAAAAGGCGAGCGAAGCGAGCCCATGTTTTTATGCCTTTCTTAAAATGTTTCTCTTATATAGATATTGACAAACAAGCACATAAAGGCGAGCGAAGCGAGCCCTAGAATATATGTTATTTTTATTTTATCTTAAAAAGGTACTGATAAACATATACAAAAAGGCGAGCGAAGCGAGCCCATGTTTTTTATGCCTTTTTAAAATGTTTCTCTTAAAGTAGATATTGACAAACAAGCACATAAAGGCGAGCGAAGCGAGCCCTAGTATTGTATGGTTATTTTTATTTTATACTCTTAAAAAGGTACTGATAAACATATACAAAAAGGCGAGCGAAGCGAGCCCATGTTTTTTATGCCTTTCTTAAAATGTTTCTCTTAAGTAGATATTGACAAACAAGCACATAAAGGCGAGCGAAGCGAGCCCTAGTATTGTATGGTTATTTTTAATTTATACTCTTAAGAAGGTACTGATAAACATAAACAAAAAGGCGAGCGAAGCGAGCCCATGATTTTTATGCCTTGTTTAAAATGTTTCTCTTAAAATAGATATTGACAAACAAGCACATAAAGGCGAGCGAAGCGAGCCTAGTATTGTATGTTTTTTTTTATTTTTTTACTCTTAAGAAGGTACTGATAAACATATACAAAAAGGCGAGCGAAGCGAGCCCATGATTTTTATGCCTTGCTTAAAATGTTTCTCTTAAAATAGATATTGACAAACAAGCACATAAAGGCGAGCGAAGCGAGCCCTAGTATTGTATGGTTATTTTTAATTTTATACTCTTAAGAAGGTACTGATAAACATAAATAAAAAGGCGAGCGAAGCGAGCCCATGATTTTCATGCCTTGTTTAAAATGTTTCTCTAGATATTGACAAACAAGGACAGTTTTTTTTTTTTTATTTTTTACTCTTAAGAAGGTACTAATAACATATACAAAAGGCGAGCGAAGCGAGCCCATGATTTTCATGCCTTGCTTAAATGTTTTCTTTAAAATAGATATTGACAAACAAGCACATAAAGGCGAGCGAAGCGAGCCCTAGTATTATATGGTTATTTTTATTATTTTATACTCTTAAGAAGGTACTGATAAACATATACAAAAAGGCGAGCGAAGCGAGCCCATGATTTTATGCCTTGTTTTAAATGTTTTCTTAAGTAGATATTGACAAACAAGCACATAAAGGCGAGCGAAGCGAGCCCTAGTATTGCTTGGTTATTTTTATTTTTTATACTCTTAAGAAGGTACTGATAAACATATACAAAAGGCGAGCGAAGCGAGCCATGATTTTCATGCCTTTTTAAAATGTTTCTCTTAAGTAGATATTGACCATAAAAGCGAGCGAAGCGAGCCCATGATTTTCATGCCTTGCTTAAAATGTTTCTCTTAAAATAGATATTGACAAACAAGCACATAAAGGCGAGCGAAGCGAGCCCTAGTATTATATGGTTATTTTTATTATTTTATACTCTTAAGAAGGTACTGATAAACATATACAAAAAGGCGAGCGAAGCGAGCCCATGATTTTTATGCCTTGTTTTAAATGTTTCTCTTAAGTAGATATTGACAAAAGCACAAAAGGCGAGCGAAGCGAGCCCTAGTATTTTATGGTTATTTTTATTTATACTCTTAAAAAGGTACTGATAAACATATACAAAAAGGCGAGCGAAGCGAGCCCATGATTTTCATGCCTTGTTTAAAATGTTTCTCTTTAAATAGATATTGACAAACAAGCACATAAAGGCGAGCGAAGCGAGCCCTAGTATTGCATGGTATTTTTATTCCTTTTATACTCTTAAGAAGGTACTGATAAACATATACAAAAAGGCGAGCGAAGCGAGCCCATGTTTTTATGCCTTTCTTAAAATGTTTCTCTTATAGTAGATATTGACAAACAAGCACATAAAGGCGAGCGAAGCGAGCCCGCCCTGATAAACATATTCAAAAGGCGAGCGTAGCGAGCCCTAGTATTGTATGGTTATTTTTAATTTATACTCTTAAGAAGGTACTGATAAACATAAACAAAAAGGCGAGCGAAGCGAGCCCATGATTTTTATGCCTTGTTTAAAATGTTTCTCTTAAATAGATATTGACAAACAAGCATAAAGGCGAGCGAAGCGAGCCCATGATTTTATAAACTCTTAAAGTAGATATTGACAAATAAGCATATAAAAGCGAGCGAAGCGAGCCTAGTATTGTATGTTTTTTTTTATTTTTTTTACACTTAAAAAGGTACTAATAAACATATACAAAAAGGCGAGCGAAGCGAGCCCATGATTTTATGCCTTGCTTAAATGTTTCTCTTAAAACAGATATTGACAAACAAGCACATAAAGGCGAGCGAAGCGAGCCCTAGTATTATGGTTATTTTTATTTTTTATACTCTTAAGAAGGTACTAATAAACATATACAAAAAGGCGAGCGAAGCGACAAAAAGGTACTGACAAAAGGCGAGCGAAGCGAGCCATGATTTTTATGCCTTTTTAAAATGTTTCTCTTAAATAGATATTGACAAACAAGCACATAAAGGCGAGCGAAGCGAGCCCTAGTATTGTATGGTTATTTTTATTTTATACTCTTAAGAAGGTACTGATAAACATATACAAAAAGGCGAGCGAAGCGAGCCCATGATTTTTTGCCTTGTTTAAAATGTTTCTCTTATAATAGATATTGACAACAAGCACATAAAGGCGAGCGAAGCGAGCCCTAGTATTGCATGGTTATTTTTATTATTTATACTCTTAAAAGGTACTGATAAACATATACAAAAGGCGAGCGAAGCGAGCCCATGATTTTTATGCCTTGCTTAAAATGTTTCTCTCTTAAAGTAGATATTGACAAACAAGCATAAAGGCGAGCGAAAGCGAGCCCTAGTTTTGTATGGTTTTTTTTATTTATTTTATACTCTTAAGAAGGTCTGATATAACATATACAAAAAGGCGAGCGAAGCGAGCCCATGATTTCTTATGTGCCTTGTTTTAAATGTGTCTTATCCACGCTCAACT
>JACMZG010001893.1:31918163-31984247 GCA_018340805.1 Microvelia longipes | reverse complement strand
GCCTAAAAAATGTATTCAGAGTTATATTAGAGGATACCTTGTATCAAATGAGTAAAAAAAGCCGTCTGGAAATCGGTTTACAATTACTCTATGTTAAATAATACTTGAACATAGTACTGGAGGGATATTTTTGTGTATGATAAGTTAGATCTGTTGAAATTCAATTTGAAAAAATTTATAACGTATCAGTTGGTCAAACTAATTATTCGGAAGAAAACTTAGAAAGGGTTTATTATCATAGGTCGTGATGAAGTCACTGGGAGAGTGCAGAGATAGAAGCGGGACGTTCCATGAACAGATATCAGGGCCGTTAGTTTTGCTTTTGGCAGTTTTAATAGGTAAGGCTTCCTTTGGTCCTTTGTATTTGTGAGAGTATATAAAAGTGGAGCTGGGGGTGTGACTCGTGTGGAGGGGCATCTTCCTGTGTGTCTTACTTCCCCTCTTCCCACTCCTACCACCGCCAACCCGCCATTTCATTCGCTCAAAACCGTTATTGCCTTTTTCTTTAGGGTTTAAGAATTTTGCTCTAATTTTTGAATTCTTTCTATCAGTTACTCTAATGGAATCTCGACTTTCTCTTCTCCTGAGCTCTTTGCCCCGCTGATAATTACTAGGGTTTTTTAATCGCCGTTTGTGAGATGATACGTCGAATTTCCAAATAACATCTTTGTAATACGCACAATAGGCTTTGGTTAACAATCACGTTGGAGTTCCAATGTGTTGACCGCTATAATGATGCATAAACATATTTAATTTGAGAATTTTATAATTTACTGTTTTCATCTAACCGCCCGCGAATTTGATAATGTGTAAGAATGTAAATAATTATTTTGTACATTTTCTAAAAATCTTAGGCATTATTTGTAACAAAACTTACAAATAAAATTCTAAAATTACCGCCTCAAATAAAGTTCAAGCACATATATGGTAACTTGAGAGTGATATTTTTGTTCAATTAATCAGTAATACAGGTGCTTTGCGTTTAATAACGGTTGTGAACTTGCCTTGCGACGACATTTGATGTTTAAAATTTGACTGAATATTTGGTTCAAGCTAAGCTTATATTTTGATCGGAGAGCAATAAAATTATCCGGAAGTAATAGTGAGCTTGCTCTTAAATGAGTATTGTTGTATAATAAGGCTTAGAGGTTGCAGTAGGATAGTAATAAGGTTATTAACTTTTATGTTGATGTAGGAGAGTAAGTTACTTACTTCCGATGGTCGAGGTAGTGAGTGTTAATTATTGCTTCTCAGCTTAAGTAGGATATGTAAGTTAGTTACTTTTTATGTTTATTGTAGGTAGTAGTTTTAATTCCCTTGTGTTGAAGTAGATAGTTAATTAATTGCTTCTTAGTTGAGTAAGGATAGGAATGTTAATTACTTTACGTTAAAGTGGGATAGGGTAACTGATAAAATTTCTATAGTTACAAGTTGGAAAGTTAATATAGTTGCATCTAACCTGAAGTAGTAATAGTAAGTTAATTACTTCCGTTGTTGAGTAGGAAAGTTAATTTTACTTTGTTTTAAAGTTGGAAATAGGATTATGTTAAAGTGTTAAATCTATATGAAAGTTGGAAAGTTAATTATTTGCTTCTAACCTGAAGTGGATAGTGAGTTAATTACTTGTTTTTAAGTTTGAAGAAGGAAGTAAGGTTCTTACTTCTAAGTTAATAGAGAAATAATAACAAATACTATATATTAGTAACCTTGATAAAATCATTTTATAGTTTATACCAAAATGGATTATACAGAGTAGATGAAATTTTGGCTATTTGTTTTTTAATCTATTTTACGAGACCTTCCCACAAAAATTAATTACAAAACATCTACTTTGTAGAACTGTTGAAACAGTTGTAGAAATGAAGTCAACTTTTTCCAAATAATCTATATACGGTGTTTAGCGGAATTTTATTCTAAAGGAAATTGGAAATTCAAGCGAATTTCCTTTAGGCATAAAATTCGCAAATGGGATAAGCCTTTAGCGGAATTCGAACCTCCGGACCACGACACAAATCCGTTTCAGATGTCCCTAATGGCGAAAACATACCCATTCAGATTTATATTCTTCACCGCCGAAAAAAGTTCAATATTGATGGTTTTTGAGACGCTAAAGTCAATGAGACCGGGTTTGAAGTCGATACCTTGACGGATGATGTTCTGGTTATGTCTTTAGAACTAAGCAGTTCACTCAATTGTCAGCACTGCTCGTAACTCATTTTGTCTGTATTTTTTAAAGAAATGCGGGGGCTTTTTTTTTTAAAAAACCCCTTAAGATAACTGACTACGCGTTAAAGATAAGTTACTAAGGGTTAACTAGTGCAAATAATAGTGCGTACTTTTAGTTTAAAGAGCATAGTTTTTGTTATTATATCTAACTGGATACCTTATGCGGCTTTCCTTTGAAAAATACAGGCCAATGAGTTGCGAGCAGTGCTTGGCCAATGGTAACTGGTTAGTTTTTCTAAAGCATGAACCTTAAGCAGAACTGGGTTGTTACAGCACGTGAAACCGCATCCAAGGAAATTCGCCTTGACATTGCGGAACCAACCGCGACACAGATTCTTTTTTTACTAATATGACTAAAAAACTAAAAATATTATTCAGTAATATATCATAATGTAACATAAGAAAAGTGTTGACTCCCCGTTCCTACTGAATAGGATGATGTTTCGCTTTATGTTAATTTGATATTTTTATTGAGCAGTGCATTCATAAGGAATGAACAACAATACCCCACTTGAAATCTCATTATAAATATCAAAGCAGTGCAAGAGTTATAAGAAAGAGTTGACTATATAACGAGTTTTGGAAGAAACTTTAATTTTTCGATCAGTAAATATTCACGAATGTGTTGCATTTACGGGTTATACGAGGAGCGGGGTATACAAGTTTTACTCACTGTTAACATTATCAATAGAATCGTATGCGGTACTGAAAAATCTCATACATTTTTTCCTCTGCCAGTACTTGACAAACGGGAATTCCACGAGTCACCTTTGCGAATAAAGTTTCAAAACTGATTTCTTTATATCAAAAAATCTCTCACGTAATCTCTTTGTCATATATTCTGCGAGAGAAATATGGATAATGATGCAGCGTGTTATTTGTAAGAAAAAAATATTTGGGGGTGTTAGCAACAGGTGATGGGGATTCTGAAAATTCGAAGCCGCTATTTGATTTTTAATTATTTAATAGTTTGGAGTGTGATAACCAGTTTAAACCTATCAAAGTTAACAGTAACTTTAAGTATGAAAACACAAAACGATCTGTGTTTTAAAAATCAGTCTGTAAACATTGACTCACACTTTCTTATTGCTTTTTAAAGAAACTTTACTGCTAACTTTAAAAGGCAGTTTGTTTTAAACATAAGGAACTTCTGGGAGGAAATAAAATTAGTTTAAAATATATTTGAATTTTAAAGTTATTAATTTTCTTGTGACGATCTCTTAAAATAAGCCTTGGGAAGAGAAATTTTGGAGAACTAGGACTGTGTTTAATAAAGAACGAATTCCGTTTTTTAGCATTCTGTCCAATTTCCAAGTGCTAATATTAGTAAGCCTAAATACTAAGAGACTTCTCTGAATGGTCCTTTTAGAAGGTCACGAGTTGTGTACCAACTTATTTTAAAAATGTTATTTTTCCAGGCGGTGTAAATGTGAAGTTTACTGATTACTTTTTAGGGAGTGAAAGAAGCACTTTTTCTCTCCCAAAGGAGAAATCGTTACTATTCACTCCCTTGGGAGTAAAAAGTCCACTTTTTTTCGGCCTTTTGAAATATAAAGTGTTTTCTATTATTGGGGATAGAACCAATTAATATTCCATTTTTTGAAGAATCCTCTTTCTATCCTCTAGTATCCTCTAATTATTCAGGGGACCCAATCGATTTTTGTTACACTTTCCGGGGGGGGGGGGGGGGGGTGGCACTCCATAAACTTATAAGAAAGGCCTACAAAAAAAAACAAAATTGCTCAAAATTCGTTTTCTTGGTCAAATAAGTTGTTTGAGGCAATAAAATTTTCTTTTATTTTTTTGGGGGGGGGGCCCAAAATTTATTGAGGGGGTGACCGAAAAATGTAGAAATACAACAAAACGTTATGATAAAAAAGAAATAACAAATAATTTAAATTGACGTCAACGTTTAAGATATAAATCTTGTATGCAGCTTGGGAGGGAAAATGATATTTTTCCTGTCGCATTTACCGTGCCTCGGCTTAACTCGCAATTATTAACCCTCAGTTAATCCGAGAGTGCTTTTGGATCCCTCGGCTTTTTTGGGCCTAGGAACTAACTCATTGCTCAGGGGAAATATAGCATTATTTACTCCCTTAGTTGCAAAATAAACATAAATAGTGGGATATTTAAATTTTTAAGTGAAATTAAGGGAAAGACTGAGTATCGGTAATATTTATGTAGATGTTTTACGCCCTATTAGCGAAGTGGGTAAAATTTTTACAAAATGAGTTCAGCGGGTTTTGACCTCTTAAGGCAGAAAGTAGAAAAATTAAATTTCATAATGTTAAATTTTATTTATTAACACATAATATTATGTTTGATACATTATAGACAGTGAGTACCTGATTCTATGGTAGCCATGGTATTATAAGAGCTTGCTAAATTCCCTTTGATTCAAAGGCTATTAACAAGTCAAAGTGTTCATTTGTAAAGACAAAATATGAAACTCGGTTCATTCTTGTCTTCCAGTTAGTTTTTTAAGTCATATTTTATGATTGCTTTAGAAAATTTCTGTAAAATGTTTTGTTTTTTAGTATTCTTTCTGTTAATAGAATTTTAAAAGACATCACATAACAGTAATTAAGTTTTGAAGTTTAAAGTTGAAGGGGAACGAATAATTAGGTAAAAAAGGATCGAGACTGCCTCGAAATTGTTTCGTATAGCTTACTGGACTTTCACTCCCTAACTTCTTTCATCAAGCTTATTAAGTTTCTCTCTTTCTTTCGAGGTAATTTCTAACTCCTTTATCAAGGCAGGTGTCCCTTTTCTCTTCTGAGTTTATCTCTCTGTTTTTCTTCGAAGTTATTTTAACTCTTACGCAAGCCATTAGGTATTTTTTTCTCGGAGCTATGTAACGTGAAACTCATGGATCCAGGCTTGATAAATTGTGTGTAGAAGTTTAAAATGTTAATGTTCTTAGGTATCAACTAATAACCTGTTTTATTAGGCTATATTTAGCATTATTATAGGAACAGTTTTATTTCTACTCTGGCGGAGTCTTATATTTGAAACTTAATCGACATAATGTTTTTTCGTCATTGGTATGGAAATGAAAGGCATAATACATAGAATTTAATAAATATTATATGTCAATGATTTTTAAACTTTTGCCTATGCTTTGTGTATCGGCCAGGCCATCCAAGGTAACTTCTGTTCTTGGGATTGCACATCTAGACGCTAAAAGGTAATTTTGTTAAATCAAGTTCTATGGTAACAGACATCCACAAAGACAAATATAAACATTTGAAATTACTTGCTACTACATAATTATTTCTTGTTCCAAATTTGAGCTTTAGTTGATTAATTTTTTAATTTATGACTTTAAAAAACATAATACTTCAATCGATAAACATTAATATAATACCGATAATTAGATTGAAACGTGGCACATTTGGCTGCTCTTATAACGGAACAACATGCCTTTTACAAAACGACCCGATATTTTGACGGTTTAATAACGCATAATAAATTAGTTTTTGAAAGCAAAACTAGATTTGAAGCTCATTGGTTTGAATGGCCAGAGGCCTGCGATTGATTGTTTACAAGACGGCTGGTCCAATTAATGTAAAAATTGGATTTAGAAACGAAATTATTTGGCCAACACCTGATGTTGACAGTCAAAGATTTGTTCTCAACATTGGACAGAGGATAATCTCGATGGCTTTTCTTTACCTGAGTAAATCTAGTCTCAGACTATAGTAGGAGTAATCTCTGGGCACTGTAGGCTTTATCGGCATTTAGCCCTGATGAAGTGACCTACGCTAATATGTGCAATATGTGAAGACAATGAGGAAGAAACAGCCTATCATTTGGCAAAAATGTGATAGGGTTTGGAAGGCTCAGATTTAATATTTTCAACTGGAAGTTAATGGAGTCATCAAGAGTACATGGAGTTCTAGATGCATCTTACTTTCATCCATGGTAGCCAGGAGGTTTGGACGAGGAGAAAGTAGTGGAGGTAAAGTCATAGGTGGTTTAATTTCGGTTGGTGAAAAGAAGGCAAGGTGTGGTCTACTTCACCCAGCCTTGGTCTCTACACTATACTGCTACTACTACAAATATAATTGTGCGAGAGACACCTAGGAATGTATCAAGCAAAATGGGCTATGCTAATCTGGGAAACTGTTCCCATATTCGACATTCTCATCATTTGATGGTCGACATAATGTCATGTCCACTCTGTTTTCGTTACGTTTACGTTTTTATGTCGAGCCATCAATGGATGATGAATGTCGAATGATGGAACAGTTCCAGATGTAGCATTGCATTTTGCTTGTTTTACATTTCCTCCGATGTCTCTCGCACAATTATATGAGTCAACTATTCATGTTTGCAAAACTCGGTAGGTATTAAATGATATATCCTACTACTACTACCACTAATTTTTTGTGCTAAGTTTATCTCCTAGTACAAACGCTCTGGGAGCTTACGATAATAACAACACAAGGATACAAATGCTGTCACCCGACTTGATAAAAACGTTCAGAGGTCTTAACAATATCATAAACAAGCAATTTTATGTACCTCTCGGTATACCTATTATTAGTGGTGAAACTAACAACTCTTTTATGAGGTAAGTTGAAAGGTAATAAATAATTACCTTCTGAATTATATTGGTAAAAATAAATCATTAATATACATCGATTCCAATACTTCATCCTTAATTTAAATTTGTTTAAAGTTATTTTTTCGTGCGCTCTATTAAGGGGATTTCAGTTCCACTTACAGTCAGAAGAAATATTTTTTGAATTTTAAAAGCCCAACGTTCTGCGACAGTGCGCAATTGGGACAGTCGAAACCCACTTCAGGCCTTAATGAATTGCCGAGTCCTTTCTCTAGATATTCCTCGTGTGGGTGGGCATGACGAGCACCTCCTAATTGGTTAAAAAACATATGGGTTATAAATCGAATTGAATACTTGATTTAAAAATGCCTGAAACATTTTCTTTCATTTTCCCTTTCATAGTTGAAGTGTTGTCACTAATTGCAGCATTCAGAGAGTTTGAAGACAAAGTTTTCATACTTAGACTTTTTGGTTTCTTGCGCGGAAACAATTCCTCGAGTGTTTTTACCTAGTGAACTCTTTATGTCTGTTTTAATGTAACTCAAAAAATTGCCTCATTTGCAATTTTTTTTGTGACGTATGGTCGGAATACCTGTAAATCTCTTGTTCCTTAGGTTTTTCATGTAAATAATTATAAATTTTTGTTAAAACAATCTCTCACCTTCTGGTTTAATATAAAGTAATTTGGCTCATTTCGAGTTGATATAGTTTACCTCATGTAATGTTTTTGATATTACCACTCTTATATCGAATTTCCTTTGAGAAAAATGGGCTATGCGTCATAGCGTGAATCTAGATCCAGAAGTGCTTGCCAATATCCGTTAAGGAGGTTCCTAACACATATATATAATATATATATATATATATAATATATATATATATATATATATATAATATATAATATATATATTATATGTGTTGGTGTAATTGTTTGTGTGTGTGTTGTATGTATTGTGAGTGTGAATGTTCCAGACCATCTTTGTAAACACGTTATCTTTCAAACGATAAAATTTTTTATTAAACTTGGTACAAAAATTTAAACGCCAACAAAAAGCAGGTTGTTTGTGACGTCATTAAGTTAGGTTTGCTAACTCAGATTTTTTTAAATATTAAATTCAAGGTTGACATTTTTTTGGACACGTCTTTTGGGAAGATCAATGAATAAACCTAATTTAATACGATCTTTTCTAACCATAGTACGACGAGGAGTTGATACACCTCCTGAGTAACCAATAATGTTTAAAATCGTGGCAAATAAAGAACCAAAATAACTTTGGATAGAATAAGTAGTGGGTTCTTTTATAATTTTTGGCGCTAAATCGAGTAAGCCGTTTCCGTTGTCGTGCGAATATTTCACTAAAAGTCTCCAGAATTACGGTTTAGTTACATTAATTTTTCGAGTAGGGTGGTTCGTTATCATATACCAGAGTTTTGTTTTGTTTACGGGAATCAACAAACAAACTTGGTCCGAAGTCAAATATAACTTCTTAAAAGCAACCAAAAAAGTCGAATAAAGTGGTGGGGTAAATAACCAGGAATTTAATAATCCGAAGCTAAACAAAAAACGTTGTTTTTAATGTTTTTGAGTGCAAAATGAAATGAACCCCGGACCATAATTAATGTTAACGAAAATTTAAAAATACGGTTAGTTATTTTAACCACAAATGTCGGAGCAGGGTGTCCGTTGCGATATTTTTAGGCTTATGAAGCATATATTTTAACTTTATGAGTTATTAACCCAAAATTTCGAGGCGGTGACCGCAAGACCGGGTGAATTTTATTTTGAATGCTTCCTTTCTTGCGCAAGCAATCTAGTTCTGCACTCGGGTTTAATTCTGTAGATAATTTTAAGCTTTGTTTAAATAAGCCTGAATTTGTTAAGTATGCTATAGTATAATAAAAAAGTGGCTGACAGACAAGTGCACTACGTTATTAACTAAGTGCACCATAAATTCTTAACCATAAACCTGAGCAAGAATTGCAAAAGAATCGCCACTTTTCGGATCCCACCACGCTAGAATACTTTCATTTGTCCATGCCCATCAAATAATAATGATTTCATTATTTTTATCTACTCCTGGCAAGAAAATTATTTGGCTTAACTGTTTTCGTAGCTGGAAAGTATAGAATTCCCTGATCTATTAACATAACTCTCCCTTGTAAGATAAAGTTCATTATACATACTTAATATTATATTTTTAAACTCCTAAGGGAAAAAGTTCTCTTTCCCCTTAAAAAGAGATTCCTTCTCTTTAGATTTAAAAGCTAAATATGAATATATATTTTTCGATAACACCTATTTTCATTCTGTTTAATTTTAACAATGGGTTTTGTTTCAAAGTTTAAATTTTTAAAAACGATTTTAAATTAAGTAAAGTAGATATTGTTTTAGAAATTAATAATAAGAAATAAATATCATGTGGGTGTAGATTTGAATTTAATATTCAATAATGACTTTGAATTTTTTTGGTTGCGATTGTCCTTCATTTATATTAATTTTTTTTTCGGACATATTTTGGTGGTTTCATAAAGTTTCACGCTCCGACTCAGCGTGATAGATAAAATATTGTCATGTTACACGACTGGAAGAAAGTAATCAATAGTGAGACGTAGCAGCTTTTGACTTCCTCGGCTTTTGCTGCCAGTTTAAATCGAAAAGACAAGAAGCACACTAACACATTTAAAATGTCTTTGAGGTGGCACAATCGTTAGAGAGCATAGACAATGCATACAATTCAAGCTTCCAAAATTCACTTAATTTTATAGTTGAAAATACTAATTGGTCCGGAGTCGATCAGATAACTCAAAACTAGGGTTTCCTGGTTCATTTTGTTTCCGCCGTAATTATTTTTCCGTCGTGTTATCAAATATAGTGGTATAATTAATATATTTACGTATAAGTGTATAACTTAATTTATTAAATTAACAGTAGGGGAAAGGAGCGTTCTGGACGTCCTCCTCATCATAACCTTCCACCTATAACCACCTTATCCACAGCTATAACCTCCCCACTCATATCTTCCTTATTATTTCTCTTATCAACCTATACCTACCACTTGTAACAACCTATAACTTTCCCTTTATCACCTTTCTTATCACCTCCTCTTATCCCCTATACCCATCTTATCACCTCTCTATCAACCTATTAACCTTCCACTGTAACCACCTATAACCTACCTTATAACCTTCCTTATCACCTCTCTTATCACCTATAACCTCCCTTATCCTATTATAATAACCTACCTTAATAATCCCTTATCAACCTATAACCTTCCATCTGTAACCATCTACAACCTACTTATTCACTTTTGTACCTTCCCTTATAAACTCCCTTTCTATTAAGCTCTGACTCCCCCTTTATTACTTTCCTCATCAGCTCCCTTTCACTCCTTAATGAAGCTCTCCTCCTTTGTTATATAATCGTCTGCTTCTCCTATATATAGTAGATAATGTCGTACCTAGAGATAACAGACTCCACACTAAAAGGGCCGAGCTACACGCAAAGTCCCCTTATGGATTATAATTGGCTTATATTTCTTTATATATGTTTTGTATACGTTCTCTGTATTAATATAAATGGCTGCTTACATTAAGAAATGAGAGCGATTACTTGATAGGAGACACAGGCCGACACGCAGAGCGGAGACCATGAGTGTGAAATGTTTTCAGTGTGTCTCCGTATATAAGTCTTACAACAACCGTTAACTGTTCAATCGGTGTTGGAGACACTCAGATATTGACAATACCGAGGCACGATAAAGAGTGTGCGAAGCGAGTGACCGACCCTAGTGTCACTTCGCAGGCCGTATCTGAGTTACTATTTGTGAGTCTGACCTATATTTATACTCTCTTAAGAATAAAAGAGTTACTTCGGAGCGCACTATCTACTATCTATATTCATTATAATGTTGTGATGTCGATGAAGATCCGTATGACTCACCCTGTTTTTTATTATGCCTTTTTTCTTAGAGAAGTGTTTTTTTTATTTACTTCAGTATATATTATGTTATTTGAGGGTATTTTTATAAGTATCTAACTATTATGTCTACCATAAAAGCGGTCGATGTTCAGCAAAGTCGCAGTCTCACACCTAGAATCTCATCTTTAATCATGTTCATATGATCTTATGGTTACTCTTATAGCCTGGGACCGATATATGCCCACGAAATTACGCGTGACTCCCTGTATAAAAACGAATATGTGTCAAATATTGAGGGGACGCCGCGAGCTAAGGTCGACCCTAGTACTAGAGGTACGAGCTCGCGTGATGAGGTTCTGTTAGACGTGTTGACATAATGCTCTTAGGAGAGCTCCTTTGGGTTTAAAGGACGGTGAACTCCGATAGTCTCACAGAACATAAACACAACCAAGGGGGACGCAGTATAATGCGCGAGCCCATGACTTCTTTATGTCCGCCATTTAGTAGTTTGTTTACATTACTCGTAGTTGCGGGCCTCTATACATAGTGAGATAGTTGACACTAGACGGATGTGTCTCACAGTAATGAGTGACAGAGCGAGAGGCGAGCACACTCCATGAAAGCTTTTAATGCGGTTCTTTAATTCCTACAAAAGTAGATCTCCTCTTTATTGAGAGGTAGTATATAACATGAACACCAGGTCGTCAATTATGGATTAAAGCATGGATATAATAAAGGTCTCGAGCTCGCCCATATTGCGAGGCCCTCACATACGTTACCCATTTCGTATTGATTTATATTTATTATATTTTTTTACGGACCTCTCCTCAAATGGAATATAGGCTCCAACATATACTAATTACTATACTAATCTAGCAACTATGGCTCGGAGCTCGTAAAACGCGAGCACGCCATCAGATTGCTTCCGTGAGCCACACTTAGTACGTAATTCACTGTGTGTTCTCACTTTAAAGACTTAGCGCTCATTAGCACGCCCACATTGGGCCTCAGCGAGTAAATAAGGCGGCGAAGCGCAGCTCCCAATATGAGGCTTTAGAAATGGCTCATTAGTGTTAGTTTCTTCATTGGTGATTTACTCTTTAGGCTACCCTATTACTTGAGAGATCCAGACGCTGGCTTCTCACACTAATTGAGAGACTCTATTACGAGCGGAGAAATATGGCGCAGTCGAAGCTGCGCACTCAGTTGAGATTCACTCAGGCTCCACGGTCTATCGAGTTTATTTGGTCTTCTCATCTCCCTTGAGATCCTCTATCTAAGGATAAGACTGATATTGTGTCACTGGCCTCACCCCTGAAGCCTCCATACTAAAGACATTACACTCTTTGGCTCTCAAATAGGAGGGCCACGTAGGGCGTAACTGCGAGTCTATGATTTGGTCCTTCTTGTGCTCCTTTAGGTGTTAAAATGTTCTCAATCCTTTGTAATATACTGTATTGGACAAGACTTCATAGTCAGAGCCTACCTCATCAACGTGCTGGACGCCTGCATATAAAGCGAGCCGTTACGTATATTGGCTTCTGACCTATGGTATGAGTCTCTTCATATTCGCGTGCTCTCATTACTTCATAGGCTCCTTAACTGTGGTGACTCTACGATAAGCTACCACCATTAGGGTATTCTACACATGGCTAATAGACATAGCGAAAGCACGAGACGCGAGTATGGTGTCCGTTTGTATTGGCTTCACATCGCCATTTCTTAAAATGTTCGCCGTGCCTCTTATACTAGGATCATCACTGGAATATTCGCAAATAATTCAAGGCGGTCACATCACAAGCCGCGAGCGCACATCTTCTTGCACGATGTTTCTCTATTATGTTCATACTTGTCTTTGTGTTTATTTTTTTATTATATAATAATTTCCATGTAATACTCTTGTAAACACAGTCTTCTGTACTCATAAACCACATCTCCTATATATAGACCTAAAATGCGCCGTAAGGTGCAAGTACGAGCACCAATCGGTCAGTTTCTTTCTATAGTCCTTTCGTATTCCACTATCTCTGGCCGGTGTGAAGCAATAATGTAAAGGCTCTCCTTCTGCCGTACCAATATGTTGAGAAGCGAGTCGTACGCAACCAATACGAGCACGAGCCAATCATTGTGGACTTATGGAGCGAGGCGACACGCAGTTAGCGCGTAGCCTTGTTGTAACTGGGCCATTTGACGTTCTAACTCTTATGTAGGCCAACGATATACGTCTTGAAGCCTAAAGTGATGTACGCTCCATTTGAGGGCATATACATCAAGCCACTCAATGACCAAAAGACGGCGCGATTGACAGAGCAGCACAGGAGGCACTAAATGAGTTTACATTCGTCCTAGTGTTAGAATGCATTGTTCACTTAAAGTAGATGATACTACGGATCATATGAACAAGCACATAAAGGCGACGACAGAGCGAGCCCTAGAAATCTTATTCCTTCTTTGAGCAGTGCTCGTATTCACTTTATTTTACTGTCAATTTAGGTTATCAGTAGACACTATGACAAGCAACCACTGTGTTCTATACACTGTTGGCGGCCATGAGCGAGCGAAGAACGACGGGCGTCGTAGACCTCTGCATTTATAGGTCAGAGCCCAGCTTTTTTGCGAGCGCCCCTGTGTGAAGCCTTCAAGTTGGCAGGAGTCGCTATCAGCGAAGCACTCTTAAAGGAGCACGATTATGTTTGGAGCTCTAGATTGATGTGCTTTACCTCGGGTTGCTAAGAACCATTGTGCTGAAAAAAATGAGACGTCCGTCATGTTCTGCTCGTAATTAAACAGCCAGAGTTGTGGAGCTAATAAGCGGCGCACGGATTGAATGCGAGCCTTGTGTGAAATGAGTCTCTACAGTAGCCCTTTTGGTGGTCTATCTCTTGAGAGATGTCTCTCATTTCGCTCTCACTGTTAGTAAGTGCACTAATCGCGCCCACTTTATCGAACTGATTGGCGCGGAACCTATGTAGAGGCGAGTTGAAGTGAGCCCCTCTGAGGTGTATCTGCCTCTACTTAACTCATTGAGCCGTGATGTTGATTTTAAGACTCTATTTAATACTACGCTTGCTACCAGGAAACATATTAGGTACTTCGTGTTGAGACAACCAAATACAACAATTATTACTATCACTGGTATCCGAGATTGCTAGAGCCCGGTGAGTAGCTCGAAGATCTTGCTCTAGGAGATATTTGTACTATTTTGAGTCTTCGTGGTATTAATATTCTTTTGGTTATATTAATTCAACTTATGTATATTCATTTTTCTTCATAAACACTTTACGACGTATTCTCAACCAGCTGGAGAGCGCAAAATATACTCGAGATGGAAACACATTCTAAAGTATTAGCGACATGAGCTCGTGTGACCATAAATTGGTGCCAGCGTGCGCTAGGTATAGTAACTTATGAGCGGTCCCGATTAAAACCACGTCAATAAAGGGGTCTCCTGCTATCTGGCATGTAGTCGATCCCCGTAAATACCCCTCAGAGCGGTCCTTGGACCGTGGGCATTATTAAGTGTAGTATCCCGCGAGAATTAAATACTGCACGCAGAAGGCAAACCTTAATAATATGCTTCCTAGCATAACGTCTAAGCTCTACATAGTGTCGAAACGGGCATTGGCGGTGGTGTGTCTATATGTGATATTTTTTCTCCGTAATCCTATAAATTGGCTTGCTTATTTATATTGTTTATTATGTGTTATTTTTTGGTTTTTATAATTATTTTTGTATTTTTTTATATTTTTATTATTTTTTTTTGTTTTTATATTTTTTTTTTCTAACGTATTTACAATTACACTTACATCTCTTTAGCGCCATATAGGTTTACGGGACGCTATGCCACGCCAGTGACCTTAAAAGATGGAATATTGCGGTTTACGGGACGCTATGCCACGCCAGGGACCGCTCTGAGGGTTTACGGGTCGCTATGCCACGCCAGGGCCCTCTTTGGGTTTACGGGACGCCATGCCACGCCAGGGACCCAATTATGGCACGCTTCGCCATACTAGAGTTCCATCTCGTATTTGCGGCAGCTGTTGAGACGTGAGTGTAAGTGTAACATATGATTAACTCTAAGAATAAACTCGAAATAAATCCCCACAAATGAAACTCACGTGGCTACACATGAAACCGGTAGTAAATTTATGGTCAAACCGAGTATAGGTCCGTTTACAAGCTATTTATGCAAACTCCATACGGCTATAGTATAGGCTCCAAATGGCTCATATAGGCTCCTAATCAGTTCTAAATGGCTCATATAGGCTCTAACCCAGCTCTAAATGGCTCCGATATAGCTCCAAATGGCTCACATAGGCTCCAAAGCGGCACTAATTGGCTCGTATAGGCTCCACACTGGCTCTAGATGGCTCATATTAGCTCCAACATGGCTCAACCCTGGCTCATATAGGCTCCAACACGGCTCTAAATGGCTTCGATATAGCTCCAAATGGCTCACATAGGCTCCAAAGCGGCTCTAATTGGCTCCACACCGGCTCTAAATGGCTCATATTGGCTCCAACATGGCTCAACCTGGCTCATATAGGCTCCTACTTGGCTCTAAATGGCTCATATGGCTTCTACTTGGCTCCAAATGGCTCATATAGGTCCTACTTGGGCTCTAAATGGCTCATATAGGCCCTACTTGGCTCTAACTGGCTCATATTGGCTTCTACTTGGCTCCAATGGCTCATATAGGCTCCTACTTGGCTCTAAATGGCTCATATTGGCTTCTACTTGGCTCCAAATGGCTCATATAGGCTCCAATGTGGCTCTAAATGGCTCCACAGCGGCTCAAATAGGCTCCAAATGGCTCATATAGGCTCCAACACCGGCTCTATTATATTTTTTTTAAAGTTATTTTATTTACAGACGTTATACAAGTTTCATTTAGTTTATAAATATGTAGTTGTTAGGTTAAAGAGGTTCCAATTTACTATTGTATTAAAATAAAAAAATTTAAAAAAAATATAATAGAGCCGGTGTTGGAGCCTATATGAGCCATTTGGAGCCTATTTGAGCCGCTGTGGAGCCATTTAGAGCCACATTGGAGCCTATATGAGCCATTTGGAGCCAAGTAGAAGCCAATATGAGCATTTAGAGCCAAGTAGGAGCCTATATGAGCCATTTGAGCCAAGTAGAAGCCATATGGCCATTTAGAGCCAAGTAGGAGCCTATATGAGCCATTTAGAGCCAAGTAGGAGCCTATATGAGCCATTTGGAGCCAAGTAGAAGCCAATATGAGCCATTTAGAGCCAAGTAGGAGCCTATATGAGCCAGGGTTGAGCCATGTTGGAGCCAATATGAGCCATTTAGAGCCGGTGTGGAGCCAATTAGAGCCGCTTTGGAGCCTATGTGAGCCATTTGGAGCTATATCGAAGCCATTTAGAGCCGTGTTGGAGCCTATATGAGCCAGGGTTGAGCCATGTTGGAGCTAATATGAGCCATCTAGAGCCAGTGTGGAGCCTATACGAGCCAATTAGTGCCGCTTTGGAGCCTATGTGAGCCATTTGGAGCTATATCGGAGCCATTTAGAGCTGGGTTAGAGCCTATATGAGCCATTTAGAACTGATTAGGAGCCTATATGAGCCATTTGGAGCCTATACTATAGCCGTATGGAGTTTGCATAAATAGCTTGTAAACGGACCTATACTCGGTTTGACCATAAATTTACTACCGGTTTCATGTGTAGCCACGTGAGTTTCATTTGTGGGGATTTATTTTCGAGTTTATTCTTAGAGTTTAATCATATGTTACACTTACACTCACGTCTCAACAGCTGCCGCAAATACGAGATGGAACTCTAGTATGGCGAAGCGTGCCATAATTGGGTCCCTGGCGTGGCATGGCGTCCCGTAAACCCAAAGAGGGTCCCTGGCGTGGCATAGCGACCCGTAAACCCTCAGAGCGGTCCCTGGCGTGGCATAGCGTCCGTAAACCGCAATATTCCATCTTTTAAGGTCACTGGCGTGGCATAGCGTCCCGTAAACCTATATGGCGCTAAAGAGATGTAAGTGTAATTTGTAAATACGTTAGAAAAAAAAATATAAAAATACAAAAAAAATAATAAAAATATAAAAAATACAAAAAAAAAAATAAAAAATATAAAAAATACAAAAAAAAAATATATAGAGGCGATATTTTTTTAAAGAGGATGGTCGCCATAGTACAGTGCGAGGACGGGGGCACTGTACACCTTCCCGATGTGTCTCCACCTTGACGTGGTGGGAAGGCTTTTTACTAAGAGAGACACACTCCCATGTTCTCATATTGAGGATGGTCCTTATCAGAACCCTTATTTTTATTAAGCTATTAATTACACGTCACAACCTGTTAGAAATAAGTAATATCTCATAAAGGGATTGCGCCGGTTAGGGGTGGTCAGAGCTAATAGATAAGCGAGGTTATGCGGGGTTATAAGTTGATAAGGGATCTGATGAGGAAAGTAATAAAGGGGGGGGGGGAGTCAGAGCTAATAGATAAGGGAGGTTATAAGGAAGGTTATAAGTGAATAAGGTAGGTTGTAGATGGTTACAGATGGAAGGTTATAGGTTGATAAGGGAGGTTATAAGGTAGGTTATAAGTGGATAAGGTAGGTTATAGGTTGATAAGAGAGGTGATAAGGAAGGTTATAAGGTAGGTTATAGGTGGTTACAGGTGGAAGGTTATAGGTTGATAAGAGAGGTGATAAGAGAGGTTATAGGTGGATAAGAGAGGTGATAAGAAAGGTGATAAGGGAAGTTATAGGTGGTTACAAGTGGTAGGTTATAGGTTGATAAGAGAAATTATAAGGAAGGATATGAGTGAGGGGAGGTTATAGGTGGATAAGGGTGGTTATAGGTGGAAGGTTATGAGTGAGGAGGAGGCGGTCCCAGAACGCTCCTTTTCCCCCTACTGTTAAGTTTAATTAAATTAAGTTATACACTTAATACTGTAAATATATTAATTATACACTATATTTGCATATACACGACGAAAAATAATTACGCGGAAACCAAAATTTGAACCAGGGAACCCTAGTTTTGAGTTATCTGATCGACTCCGGACCAATTTAGTATTTTCACTATAAAAATTAAGTGAATTTTTGAATCTGAAATTTGTTATGCATTGTCTATGCTCTCTAAACGATGTGCCACCTCAAGACATTTTAAATGTTTTAGTGTGCTTCTTGTCTTTTCGATTTAACTGGCGAGGCTAAGCCGAGGAAGTCAAAGCTGCTACGTCTCACTATTGATTACTTTCCAGTCGTGTAACATACAATATTTTATCTATTCACGCTGGAGTCGGAGGTGAAACTTTATGAACCCACCAAAATATGTCCGAAAAAAAATTAATATAAATGAAGCAATGCAACCAAAAAAATTCAAGTCATTATTGAATATTAAATTCAAATCTACACCCACATCGATATTTATTTCTTATTATTTAATTTTCTAAAACAATATCTACTTTACTTAATTTAAAATCGTTTTTAAAAAATTAAACTTTTAAATCAAACCATTGTTTAAATTAAAACAGAATGAAAATAGTTTTATCGAGAAATAATTATATATTCATATTTAGCTTTTTAAATCTAAAGAGAAGGAATCTCTTTTTTAAGGGGAAAGAGAACTTTTTTCCCTTAGGAGTTTTAAAAATATAATATTAAGTATGTATAAATGTAACTTTATCTTACAAGAGAGTTTATTGTTAATAGATCAGGGAATTCTATACTTTCAAGGCTACGAAACAGTTAAGCAAAGATTAATTTTCTTGCCAGGAGTAGATAAAATAATGAAATCATTATTATTTGAGATGAGCATGGACAAATGAAAGTAATTCTAGCGTGGTGGTCCGAAAGGTAGGCGAGTTTCTTTTGCAATTCTTGCTCAGGTTTATGGTTAATAATTTATGGTGCACTTAGTTAATAACAGTAGTGCACTTGTCTGTCAGCACTTTTTTATTTATACTATAGGCATACTTAACTAAATTCAGGCTTATTTAAACAAAGCTTAAATTATCTACAGAATTAAACCCGAGCAAGAACTAGATTGCTTGCGCAAGAAAGGAAGCATTTCAAATAAAATTCACCCGTCTTGCGGATCACCGCCTCGAATTTTGGTAGTAATAAACTCATAAAGTTAAAATATATGCTTCATAGCCTTGAAAAATATCGCAACGACACCCTGCTCGACATTTGTTGTTAAAATAACTACCGTATTTTTAAATTTTCGGTTTTTAACTATTAATTATGGTCCGGGTTCATTCATTTTTGCACTCAAAAACATTAAAAACAACGTTTTTTTGTTTAGCTTTCGGATTATTAAATTCCTGGTTATTTACCACACTTTATTCGACTTTTTGGTTGCTTTAAGAAGTTATATTGACTTCGGACCAAGTTTGTTTGATTCCGTAACAAACAAACTCTGTATAATATTGATAACGACACCCTACTCGAAAATTAATGTAACTAACCGTTACTTCTGGAGACTTTTTAGTGAAAATATTCGCATCGACAACGGAACGGGCTTACTCGATTTAGCGCCCAAAAAATTAAAAGAACCCACTACTTTATTTCTATCCAAAGTTATTTTGGTTTCCTATTATTTGCCACGATTTTTAAACATTATTGGTTACTCAGGGAGGTGCTATCAACTCTCGTCGTACCTATGGTTAGAAAGATCGTATTAAATAGGTTTTATTCGATTGATCTTCCCAAAAGACTGTGTCCAAAAAAATGTCAACCTTGAATTTTAATGATTTAAAAAAATGCTGAGTTAGCAAACCTACTTAATGACGTCACAACAACCTGCTTTTTGTTGGGTTTAATTTTTGTACCAAGTTTAATTAAAAAATGTTTATCCGTTTGAAAGATAACGTGTTTACAAAGATGTGTCTGGACATTCACACTCACAATACATACACACACACACACATACACACAATATATATATATATATATATATATATATATATATATATATATATATATATATATATATAATATATAGTGGTTAGGAACCTCTTAACGGATATTGGCAGCACTTCTGGATCTGATTCACGCTATGACGCATATCCCATTTTTCTCAAAGGAAATTCGATATAAGAGTGGTAATATCAAACATTACATGAGTTAAACTATAATCCAACTCGAATGAGCCAAATTACTTTATATTAACCAGAAGGTGAGAGATTAGTTTTAACAAAATTTATAATTATTTACATGAAAAACCTAAGGAACAAGAGATACAGGTATTTCCGCATACGTCACAAAAAAATTGCAAATGAGGCAATTTTTTGAGTTACATTAAAACAGACTATTAAAGAGTTCACTAGGATAAAAACACTCGAGGAATTGGTTTCCCGCAAGAAACAAAAAGTTCTAAGTGATGAAAACTTTGTCTCAACTCTCTGAATGCTTGCAATTAGTGACAACACTTCAACTATGAAAGGAAATGAAAGAAAAGTTTCAGGCATTTTTAAATCAAGTATTCAATTCGATTTATAACCCATATGTTTTTTTAACAATTAGGAGGTGGCTCGTCATGCCACCCACACGAGAGATATTTCTAGAGGAAAGGACTCGGCAATTCATTAAGGCCTGAAGTGGGTTTCGACTCAATTTGCGGCACTGTCGCAGAACGTTGGGCTTAAAATTCAAAATATTTTTCTGACTGTAAGTGGAACTGAAATCCCCTTAATAGAGCGCACGAAAAAATAACTTTAAACAAATTTAATTAAGGATTGAAGTATTGGAAATCGATTATATTTATGATTTATTTTTACCAATATAATTCAGAAGGTAATTATTTATACCTTTCTAACTTTACCTCATAAAAAGAGTGTAGTTTTCACACTATAATAGTATAACCGAGATTTTACATAAATTGCTTGTTTATGATATTTGTAAGACCTTCTGAACGTTTTTATCAAGTCGTGTGACAGGCATTGTGTATCCTTGTGTTTGTTATTATCGTAGCTCCCAGAGCGTTTGTACTAGAGAGATAAAACTTAGCACAAAAATTAGTGGTAGTAGTAGTAGGATATATCATTTAATACTACCGAGTTTTGCAAAACATGAATAGTTGACTCAATATAATTGTGCGAGAGACATCTAGGAAATGTAACAAGCAAAATGCAATGCTACATCTGGGAACTGTTCCATCATTCGACATTCATCATCATTGATGGCTCGACATAAAAACGTAAAACGTAACGAAACAGAGTGGGACATGACATTATGTCGAGCCATCAATGATGACGAATGTCGAATGATGGAACAGTTCCCAGATGTAGCATAGCATTTTGCTTGATACATTTCCTAGGTGTCTCTCGCACAATTATATTGTAGTAGTAGCAGTATAAGTGTAGAGACCAAGCTGGGTGAGTAGACCACACCTTTGCTTTCTTTTCACCAACCCCGAAATTAACCACCTATGACTTTACCTCCACTACTTTCTCCTCGTCAAACCTCCTGCTACCATGGATGAAAGTAAGAATGCCATCTAGAGACTCCATTTACTCTTTGATGGACTCCATTAACGTTCCAGTTTAAATATTTGAAATCTGAGCCTTCCAAACCCTTCACATGTTGCCAAATGATAGGCTGTTTCTTCCTCATTGTCTTCACATATTGCACATATTAGGCTGTAGGTCACTTCATCAGGGCTAAATGCCTATAAAGCCTACAGTGCCCAGAGATTACTCCTACTATAAGTCTGAGACTAGATTTACTCAGGTAAAGAAGCCATCTAGATTTCCTTCTGTCCAATGTTGAGAACATAATCTTTGACTGTCAACATCAGGTGTTTTGCCAAATAATTTTCGTTTTCTAAATCCAATTTTTTACATGTAATTGGACCAGCCGTCTTGTACAATCAATCGCAGGCTCTGGCCAGTTCAAACAATGAGCTTCAGATCTAGTTTTGCTTTCAAAAACTATTTATTAGGCGTTATTAACCGTCAAAATATCGGGTCGGTTGTAAAAGGCATGTTGTCCGTTATAAGAGCAGCAAATGTGCCACGTTTCATCTAATTATCGGTATTATATTAATGTTTATCGATTGAAGTATTATGTTTTTTTTAAAGTCTATAAATTAAAAAATAATTCAACTAAGCTCAAATTTGGGACAAGAAATAATTATGTAGTAGCAAGTATTTCAACATGTTTTATATTTGTCTTTGTGTGAGTTTCTGTTACCATAGAACTTGATACCAAAATTTACCTTTAGGTCTAGATGTGCAATCCAAAAAGAACAGAAGTACCTTGGATGGCCTGGCGATACACAAAGGCATAGGCAAAAGTAAAAATCATTAGATCATATAATATTTATTAAATTCTATGTAATTATGGCTTTCATTTTCCATACAATGACGGAAAAACATTTGTCGGATTAAGTTTCAAATATAAGACTCCGCAGGATGTAGAAATAAAACCTGGTCCTATAATAATGCTAAATTTATAGCCTAATAAAACAGGGTTATTTGTTGATACCTAAGAACATTAACATTTTAACTTTCTACACACAATTTATCAAGCCTGGATCCATAGTTTCACGTTACATAGCTCCGAGAAAAAATACCTAATGGCTTGGCGTAAGAGTTAAAATATACTTCGAAGAAAACAGAGAGATAAACTCAGAAGAGAAAAAGGGACACCCTGCCTTGATAAAGGAGTTAGAAATTACCTCGAAGAAAGAGAGAAACTTAATAGCTTGATGAAAGAAGTTAGGGAGTGAAAGTCGAGTAAGCTAATACGAAACCAATTTCGAGGCAGTCTCGATCCTTTTTTACCTAATTATTCGTCCCCTTCAACTTTAAATCTCAAAACTAAATTACTGTTATGTGATCGTCTTTTAAATGCTATTAACAGAAAGAATAGCTAAGAAACAAAACATTTTCAGATATTATTTTCTAAAGCATCATAAAATATGACTAAAAAACTAACTGGAGACAAGAATGAACCGAGTTTCATATTTTGTTCTTTACAAATGAACACTTTGACTTGTTAAATAGCTTTGAATCAAAGGAATGTTAGCAAGCTCTTAAATACCATGGCTACCATAGGTATCAGGTACCACTGTCTATAATGTATCAAACATAATATTATGCTGTTAATAAATAAATTATTAACATATGAAATTATATTTTTTCTACTTTCTGCCTTAAAGAGGTCAAACCCGTGAACTCATTTTTGTATAAATTTTACCACTTCCGCTAAATAGGGCGTAAACATCTACATAAATATTACCGATACTAGTTTTCCCTAATTTTCACTTAAATTTAAAATATTTCACTATTTTATGTTATTTATGCACTAAGGGAGTAAATAATGCTATTATTTCCCTGAGCAATGAGTTAGTTCCTAAGGCAAAAGCCGAGGGATCCAAAGCACTCTCGAGTTAACTGAGGGTAAGTAATTGCGAGTTAAGCCGAGGCAGGTAAATGCGACAGGAAAATATCATTTTCCCTCCCAAGGTGCATACAAGATTTTATATCTTAACGTTGACGTCATTTAATTATTGTTATATTCTTTTTTTCATACGTTTTGTTGTATGTTCTACATTTTTTCGGTCGGACCCCCTAATAAATTTTGGGCCCCCCCCCCAAAAAAAATAAAAGAAAATTTTATTGCCTCAAACAACTTATTTGACCAGAAACGAATTTTGAGCAATTTTTTTTTTTTTTTGGTAGGCCTTTCTTATAAGTTTATGGAGTGCCACCCCCCCCCCCCGGAAAGTGTAACAAAATCGATTGGTCCCCTTAATAAATTAGAGGATACTAGAGGATATTAGAGGATTCTTTCAAAAAATGGATATAATTGGTTCTATCCCCAATAATAGGAAACACTTTATATTTCAAAAGGCGAAAAAGTGACTTTTTACTCCCAAGGGAGTGAATAGTAACGATTTCTCCTTTGGGAGAGAAAAGTGCTTCTTCACTCCCTAAAAAGTAATCAGTAAACTTCACATTATACACCGCCTGGAAAAATAACATTTTTAAAATAAGTTGGTACACAACTCGTGACCTTCTAAAAAGACCATTCAGAGAAGTCTCTTAGTATTTAGTTTTACTAATATTAGCACATTGGAAATGTGGACAGAATGCTAAACGGATTCGTTATTTATTAACACAGTTGATTCTCCAAAATTTCTCTTCCCCAAGATCTTATTTTAAGATGATCGTCACAAGAAAATTAATAACTTTAAAATTCAAATATATTTAAACTAATTTATTCCTCAGAAGTTCCTTATGTTTTAAAACAAACTGCTTTTAAAGTTAGAGTAAAGTTTCTTAAAAAGCAATAAGGAAAGTGTTGAGTCAGATGTTTTACAAGACTGATTTTAACACAGATCGTTTTGTGTTTTCATACTAAAGTTACTGTTAAACTTTATAGGTTTAAACTGGTTATCACAGCTCCAAAAGTATTAAAATTAAAAATCAAATATGCGGGTCGAATTTTCAGAATCCCATCACCTGTTGCTAACACCCCAAATATTTTTTTCTTACAAAATAACACGCTGCATCATTATCATATTTCTCTCGCAGAATATATGACAAAGAGATACGTGAGAGATTTTTTGATATAAAGAAATCAGTTTTGAAACTTTATTCTCAAAGTGACTCGTGAATTCCGTTTGTCAAGTACTGGAGAGGAAAAAATGTTGAGATTTTTCAAGTACCGCATACGATTCGTATTGATAATGTTAACAGTGATGTAAACTTGTATACCCCGCTCCTCGTATAACCCTAAATGCAGAACATCGTGAATATTTACTGAATCGAAAAATAAAGTTTTCTTCAAAACTCTTTATATAGTTCAACTCTTTCTTATAACTCTTGCACTGCTTTGATATTATAATGAGATCAAGTGGGGGTTATTGTTGTCATTCCTTATGAATGCACTGCTCAATAAAAATATCAATTAACATAAGCGAATATCATCCTATTTCATAGGAACGGGAGTCACACTTTTCTTATGTTTAATTATGTATATTATGTACTGAATAATATTTTTAGTTTTTTAGTCAATATAGTAAAAATAATTCTGGCGCGGTGGTCCGCATGTCAGGCGAATTTCCTTTGGATGCGTGTTTCCGTGCTTAACAACCCATTTCTTGCTTAAGGTTCATGCTTTAGAAACTAACCAGTTACTCAATTGCCAAGCACTGCTCGCAACTCATTTTGCCTGTATTTTTCAAAGGAAATGCGCATAATTATCCAGTTAGTTATACAAAACTATGCCTCTACAACTAAAAGTACGCACTATTATTTGCACTAGTTTAAAGCTTAGTAACTTATCTTTAAGCGTAGTCAGTTATCTTTAAAGGTTTTAGCGCATTTCTTTTAAAAAATACAGACAAAATGAGTTACGAGCAGTGCTTGACAATTGAGTAACTGCTTAGGTTCTAAAGAATGAACCAGAACATCAGTCCGTGGTATCGACTTCAAACCGGTCTCATTTGATTTAGCGTCTCAAAAAACATCAATATTGACCTTTTTTGCGGCGGTGAATAATATTAACTCTGAATTGGGTATGTTTTCGCCATTAGGGACATCTGAAACGGATTTGTGTCGTGGTCCGAGGTTCGAATTCCGCTATAAGGCTTATCCCATTTGCGAATTTTATTCCTAAAGGAAATTCGCTTGGGAATTTCCAATTTCCTTTAGGAATAAAATTCGCTAAAACGTATTATAGATTATTTGGAAAAAAGTTGACTTCATTTCTACAACTGTTTCAACAGTTCTACAAAGTAGATGTTTTGTAATTAATTTGTTGGGAAGTCGTAAAATAGATTTAAAAAACAAATATCTAAAATTCATCTACTCTGTATAATCATTTTGGTATAACCTATAAAATGATTTTATCAAGGTTACATAATATTATTAGTATTTGTTATTATTTCTTATTTTAACTTAGAAGTAAGAACCTTACTTTCCTTCTTCAACTTAAAAACAAGTAATTAACTCACTATCCTACTTCAGGTTAGAAGCAAATAATTAACTTTCCAACTTTAATATAGAATTTTAACTTACTATCCTATTTCAACTTAGAAACAAGTAATTAACTTTCCTACTTCAACACGGAAGTAATTAACTTACTATACTACTTCAGGTTAGATGCAACTAATTAACTTTCCAACTTTAATATAGAATTTATCAAGTTACTATCCCACTTTAACGTAGAAGTAATTAACTTCCTATCCTACTTCAACTTAGAAGCAATTAATTAACTATCCTACTTCAACAAGGAATTAAAACTTACTACCTTACATAAACATAAAAGTAATTAACTTACTATCCTACTTAAGCTTAGAAGCAAGTAATTAACTTCACTACCTCGACATGGAAGTAAGTAACTTACTCTCCTACATCAACATAAAAGTAATTAACTTATTACTATCCTACTTCAACCTCTAAGCCTTATTTATTACACAACATACTCATTTAAGAGCAGATCACTATTACTCCGGATAATTTTATTGCTCTCCGATCAAAATATAAGCTTTAGCTTGAACAAATATTCAGTCAAATTTTAACATCAAATGTCGTCGCAAGCATTTCACTAACCGTTATTAAACCTCAAAGCACCTTATTATTGTAATGTATTGACAAAAAAATATCACTCTCAAGTACTATATGTGCTGAACTTTTATTTGAGGCGGTTAATTTTAGAATTTTATTTGTAAGTTTTGTTACAAATAATGCCTAAGATTTTTTAAAATGTACAAAATAAATATTTACATTCTACACATATCAAATTCGGGGGGTAGATGAAAAAGTAAATTATAAAATTTCAAATTAATATATTTGTTTATGCATGTATTATAGCGGTCAACACATTGGAACTCCAACGTGTATTGTAACAAAGCTTATTGTTGCTATTACAAAGATTTATTTGAAATTCGACGTATCATCTCACAAACGGCGATTAAAAACAGTAATTATCAGCGGCAAAGACTCAGGAGAAGAGAAAGTCGAGATTCCATTTAGAGTAACTGATAGAAAAGATATTTCAAAAATTTAGAGCAAATATTCTTTAACCCTAAAGAAAGAAGGCAATAAACGGTTTTGAGAGATGAAATGGGGGTTGGGGTGGTAGGAGTGGGAAGAGGGGGAAGTAAGAGGTAGACTGGGGGACGAGGAAGATCTTTTATATACTCTCACAAATACAAAGGACCAAAAGGAAGCCTTACCTTATTAAAACTGCCAAAAGCAAAACTAACGGCCCTGATATCTTCATGGAACGTCCCGCTTCTATCTCTGCACTCTCCAGTGACTTCATCACGACCTATTGATAATAAACCTTTTCTAAGTTTTCTTTCCGAATAGGTTAGTTTGACCAATGATACGTTATAAATATTTTTCAAATTAATTTCAAACAGATTAACTTTATACACATATACTTCCAGTACTATGTTCAGTATTATTTTTAACATAGAGGTAATTGTAACCGATTCCAGACGGCTTTTTTTACTCATTTGATACAAGTATCCTCTAATATAACTCTGAATACATTTTTAGCTATTTGTCTTAATATTTTCCAAATAAAATTCTATCACTTACTTTTAAACCTAGTTATAGCAAATATGTTCTATAATTTAAGACATTTTTAATGAGAGACATTAAGTAAATAAAAAATATATAAAACATTAAAATAAGTAAGAGAGGAAATGAAGCGATGCGAAAATAAAGACGAAGAAGCGAACCATTAAAATGTCGTCAAGTTGCCTACAAACAAACCACCCTTAAACTTAAAACGAGAAAGAAGTTTTTACTTAGTACTGCGTCCTGCTCGAAGTTTAGTTTTCAAACCCGCAAAGATAATGAATCCGGGGGAATTACTGAAGCATTTCCTCACCAATGCTTTCCTCAGCAATACTTTCCTCAGCAATACTTTCCTCGTCGCTAGACAGTCTTCCCGCCAGACTAAAATACATCCTCTATGCAAATCGATTTTTCAGGATTCGTGAAGTTAAAGTTGACAACAGTTAGTATTGTTGAGAATGATTTGAAATACATTTCTATTATGATTCATATTGATGGTGTGGCACAATAATGACTGATGTCCGCTGTACAAGGTCATAATAATTGCTTTGTCAATGCTGATAATAATATTGTTACTAGTTTATATTGCAACGTAAAATTATGCTTTAATTATCTGTTGAAATAAATGGGTTAAACGGCGAGTCATAAGGCGCCTTCAATTTAAACAAAAGTCTGTATTTAAAAACAAAATATATTTATTACCGCAAGGAATACATACGATAAATTTCTTGTTTCTTGTTTTCGGTTTCCCGCTCATTCCTTGTATTTTTAACGCTCTACTGTATTATATAATGAAAGTTTGAACTGATTATTTAACTGTATTTATAAGCGAGGTGGTCAGGTTACTTTTTCAATGTTACAAAATTTAACCTATAGGGCCTCTCTAGTAATATATCTCTATGTGTACCTCACGGTGGTCGCACGACATCAACAACAAGTAATGAGAAAATAAATTAGACATGTGCGCCCACGTAGAAGCAACAATCGGTTCCGCTACAATAAAATCCACAAAAGGAAAAATAGACAAAAACAACTGAAGTTAACAAATGAAATAGTAAAATAACCAGGTGAAGTTATTACAAAAATGAAACGTTGTACTCAGTTTATTATAGGAAAGAATACACTCGCGTTCCAATTTTCAACTCCGATTTTTCAATATTAAGAAAATGTACAAGTTATTTTATCAAAATTAAATTCGTAGTGTTAATGACAAAATAGGGCCCATATTTTGGTCCCAAATAGGACCATGTTGGTATCAAACTCAATCCATAATTTATTTGTGTTTAATGGATTTTGTACTTGTATTAATAACGGTTAATGACGTTATTATAAAAATAATTATTGTAAACGGTTAATTTTTGCTTTAAGTTTCAATTCTACAGAATAAACACTCTGTTTTCTACAATGATACCGGGCACTCAATCACATAGACTCCTCGGGAACGAGGAGTCTATTTCTCGAGTCTATTTTATTTGTTTCTGCCCTGAAACAAATAATTCAGGTATAATAATAATAATGCTCGTTTTAGGGCGTTATTACAAATAATACGGCCCTTCCGGGTATCAACCCTACGGGAACCACCTCAGGTAGGTCACATCTACTATGCTCGAAGTCAAGCTAAAGTTAGTAAATATTTTTACATCAAATTCTATTCATAAAAACTGAGAGCATAGTCCAGGCTGTGAACCCCAGACCTCCGGTGCCGAAATCCAGTACTATACGACCGAGGCTACGGAGGCAGATATTTAGGTATAATATTAATTTCTAATTTGACTCATTATCTTTCCAATAGACGTAGAGAGAAATAATAAATGAGGAAAATTGAAAATCAAAAGTATCTAAAAAATGATTGATTTTTATTGCAATTTCAGTGTTTTCCAGAGAGCCCTCGACGCATGTATCTGTAGCACATACGGGACCACATAGTCAATTGCGCTTTTATGTTCCGTCTTTTCCGCAATGCTTAAAATATGTATGTTTCTCAGAATATAACATACCTCTCCTTTAACTATAAAAAATCCACAACATACGAGTCTTATTACTTCAACATTCACCTCTTGGAAATAAAATATAGAAATCAAATGCCATACATATTTTTTTCTTTTTAAAGAATAAATTGGTAAAATTGGAAAAAAGTCTTGACCATTAACACCACTAAACCGCCATTGAATAATTAATGGACATTCAGTGCCAGATTGAATTTTACATTGAATACAAATTATTTATTTTAAAATATTTGTTACCTCTATTTATTTCAAGTGAATTTAGAGAGAAAAATAAGAAAAAAGATTAGGAGAGAGGAATAGAATAATTCTGGTGAGGTGGTCCACATGACGGGCGAATTTTCTTCGGAATCCGTGTTTATGCTGTAGTTGCATAATACACATAATTACATAAACATTGCATATGTAAGTTTCATCTCATTATCAGCATTAGTTCAATTTTTATCGAATGACTTGTGTGCGTTTTTAATAAATTGTAAAAAAATCAGAAAACAATCAAATTGAGTTTTCAAAAAAGTTTATAAAAAGTTTATAAAAAGTTTATAAAAAATTGAAATTTTGTACAAGTATATAATATAATGATGCCCGTTTTGAGCCTTGCGTCTCATCAGGGATAACCCCTGCGGGAACCACCTCTAGTAGTAGTTGCAGCCGTTACGTGACAATTTATTTGAACAATAATCTTAAAGAAACTGAAAGCGTAACCAGGGATACGAACCCCAGACCTCCGTAGTGTCAAAGCTCAGTTTCATAACTGACGCCTTAACGACCTAGACCACGGAGGTGGCAGTACAAGTATATACCTTAACCTAATATATATACACTAAGTTTCGTTTCAATACGACAAGTATATTCATGATTTATGTTGGATCGTAAAAATTAAGCAGCATTGAGTGTGGTCAGTGCCTGGATAACATATAACATAATCGTTTATTCTCTAATAAGTACGACTTTTTTGATACAATGAGAATCGTCATGCTTTTACATATTTACACAAAAAAATAAAAATAAAAAAGTTAAATAAATAAATAGTTAAAATTCTAAAAGATAACAATGAAAACAAAACATATTTTTATTTATAAAAAGGACTTAATCTGGTATACGACTTTACTTGTTAGGTATTCCTTACATTCTCTAATGAATTTTTTAAAGCTCTCTTCAGATTGAACACCCTCAGGTAGGTTATTATAGAAAATTATACCATTATGGTAGGGAGATTTCTCGAATAATTTAGTACGATGTTTAGCTGTTAATAATTGATTACTATGCCTAGTTTTCTAAGAATGATTGTTGGTATGTCTTTTATATGAATCTAATTTACTCTTTACTATTTTTAAATTTTCTAATATATATATAGCAGGTACAGTTAAAATATTTTGTTTTCTAAAAATGGGTTTACAGGAAAACCGATAACTTTTTCCAAAAATTACTCGTAAAAGCTTTTTTTGAATTATTAATGTTTTCTCTATAACATTGGAACTCCCTCATAGAACTATTGCATACAATTGAGATTGAAACTGGCCATAGTATATGGTTAATATTTGATTAATGGTTAAATAGTTTTTTAAATATTTGATGATATAATAAATTTGTTTAAGTTTTTTATTAACTTCATTTACTTGTTTTTCCCAACTCATTCGTTCATCCAGAGTAACTCCTAATAATTTAGAATATCCAGTTTTTAATTTTTACTCCATTTAGTCTAAAATCATAACACGTTTTTTCTATTCCGATTACTAATTTATTTGCTTTAACCCAGTCATACAGCTTTTGTAAAAAAAACTGAAACCAGGTCTTCTAAGTTTTTAATATTTTCTGAACGAAATACTGCTGTAACATCGTCAGCATAAAGACATAACTTGATATTATCTAAAGATAAATGATCTAATAGATCATTTAATAGGTAATTTAATAGGACAAGTAACTGCTGGGGATGAAACAGGTGAATTTATTTTCTTAGCACGAGGGAGTAGAGTCCGAAGACATGTTACAGTATAAATTTGGGGAATTGTATTTTGTGAGGACGAGCGAAGCGAGTCTAAAGTAGAAAGGATGAGCGTAGTGAATCTGATGTGATGAGGAAAAGTTCTGAGGACCCCGTACCCGTTTTTTTCTGTATTTTTCAAAGGAAATGCAAATAATAATCCTGTTAGTTATATAAAACTATACGTCTAAAATTGGCATATGGTTATTTGAACTAGTTTAAAGCTCAGTTATTTTAAAGAGGTTTTAGCGCATTTCCTTTGCATCCTTCTTTTATATTATTTAATTATAATAAATATATTATTTTTCATTCATGGCTGTAATTGAAATTGATTGATTATATACATGCAAGGAATAATTATAAAATAAAAACATTATGTTATATACATTGCAATAATGTATTGTCTATTAAATATCTTTAACATGCAAGTTATTGAGGGCTTTTGTCTTGACTCATGGTTGAAGTCTTATCTCCTCTTTAAACAATTTGATGCATTGTAAACAATGAATGTAAAGAAGGCTATTTTATTTATATAGCAAAGGATACTTCTATATGTACGCAGCATGTATGGAAAGCATTAAATCCAATGTTTTTCAAACATAAACCACAACATAATGTTTATGTGATACATTCATTTTTTATAGCACACTTTCCTATAAAATAATAATTACTAAAACAAATGTCTACGCCATAAAAACTGCATATCTCCGCATTTTAACTGCTTCTCCTCGGCTAATTAATTAAAAAAACAGAAAAGTTCAATTTCACACTAAAAGATTTTCATGAAGCTATTAAAATTAGAGTCGTAAAAAAGTTGCGGGAGTAGGTTGAGGTCGGAGGGACGGGCATGTGTAAAGTTTTTTACTCAAATTAATTCTGTTTGAACAGCAACATAGCATGTTAATGCTTTTTGCTTCTGATCGAGTATTATTATGTGGATCCGTCCCTCCATCCACTGATCTATGCAGTGTGTGTTTCTATGAGTGTGTGTTAACCTTTTCTCAACGTAATTCTGTTAAATGAGAAGCATATAATGTTAATTATTTTTTATTCTTTTACAGTGGCTTAGAGGGAAGTAAGATAAGTTTATGTTTCTATACATATCTGAACTTAAAACGTTTTCACTACTTGCAAATATAATTTTTACTTGTAATTCGTATTGACGTGGGGAAATCAATAATTATTTTTTTACTTTTAAAGGACTATCTTTATTACAGGAACTGGTGTCACCACGGCTAAAACTGTGCGTACAAATTATCTTGACCTTTTGGACGAGGCCTATAGACTTTTATGTTTATTTTTGAGGCATACATCAGGAAAACCGCTATAATGAAAATAATCGAACAATTGAAGAATCAGCTATCGTCGATACTTGCTGTAAGGAATAAATATCCCCGGGGTGGTCTCGGCTTAACGTCGTTTAAGATTTTCTGGATGGTTTATGGTATCCTGAAGTCGAGATATTTGTGAGTTTCAGGGTTATAGGCATACAACAGGACAATTGGAAATAAGTTCCTTAGTTCAGTATTTATTTAAGACCCGAGATAAGACAGACTAGTATTTTTTTAATACCCGTACAATAAGAGTTAAATAAAATATAACATGAGCTTACATGGGTAATGGTTTACTAATATCTCTTGGGTTGGAAGTTCAGATCTGAAACATCACCTGTGGTTATAAGTCTTATTAAGTAGCCAAGGTTCGAATCTCAGTCATGCACCTTACAGAGATTGTGTGCAGGTCACATGTATAAACTTACCTGTGAGGTTACACTTAGCTGTTATGCTGAAGTGTAGCACACGATTAAAATCAGTTGACAGCGTGAGAAAACAGTGTTGAGAAACCAATGAGGTTTATCTGATATGTATTTGTGGGCGAGGTTTGACAACCAGGACTAACCTCATTAGCTTCCTGGCATTATTTTCCCACGCTGTCAAATGATTTTAACCGCGTGTTATACTATATACATAACATAACGCTGGTCAGATGCATAAATTCACACACAAGTTCACTCAGGAGATACACATCTAACTTCCTACAGCTATGCATAAAACAGATGAACAATCAAACTACATACAGACTCTTAAGTCTACTCTCTGATTCTGGTAACAATAAAATCTATCATAGTAGGTTATCTGTAAGTTAACGTATCTAGTGCCTTGGTGTGCGGAAAACCGATTAAAGTTAAAACTCTTATATCCATAGGGAGTTGGAAACTATTTGAGGATTTTGACCTGCAATTGCAACATGATAAATGGTTTTAATCTCTCCCTCTGTGCCTTTATCATTAGACATTAATTTTATTTTACGTTAAACAGTAGTCAAAAATTATGTTTCACATAAAAGTTATCTCAGGATTTTCTATAATAAAAAAATATCCTTAAGTATAAAGAATAACACTAAAAACAGAGTATTTTTACAATATGTAACCTGCAGCAGGTAAAACTCAATGCTTCGGGCTCATGTTATCCATTAGTGTAACATACGTACAGGGTAACATACGTACAGGGTAACATGCAACCGGAGGAGTTAAATACGTTTAAATATATATAATGCTAACCTCATTGAGAGCTTTGTTGCTTCTAACAATACAATATTCTATTACCACTGCTCAAATAAACTTGGCGCGGTTTTAACAACTAACTCGACTGATATTGTTACGCGCAACATATTGTTACACCAGCAAGGTAAGCAGAACCATGTTCACTTGCTGTATATAGAGTTTCAGCTTACATGGCAAGAATAAAGAATCATTACATGGCTTGCAATGTTAAGAATACCCAAATAGTCTCCTGGAATTAGGTTTTATGTTCTCAGGTTCATTCAAATGAAAACGAGTATAAATAGAAATGAAGACCAGATAAGAGAAAACAGTATTCCTTGAATTTGGAATTTTCGTTAAAGCTGTTGTTAGGCTGACTTATCTGATAAAATTCCTTATTCCCCCCTCCCCAGGTCCTACTTTTCTTTAAAATCGTTAATTCTTATCCTTGATGTTATAAATTCAAGAAACAAATGCGCACAATTCCTTTTAGAAACAGTAATAAAAGATGTATTTTTAAAGATTTTATTTCATTAGAATTATTTCCGGTACCATGGATATTTATCATGGGTTACTTTCAAATCATTTTAACTGTAACAATTATGAGAAATAAAAACATACATTTTTAGGATTTTAGCTTTAATCCTTTGACCATTCAATGAATTTTTACAAAATACATTATAATCAAAAATAACAATCCTATGCATTATAATAATTAGGTACAAAAAAAAAATAAAACTTAAAACAAATTAAAGATGAAATAGGGGCTTTTTGTTTTAACTATCGTTAGGCTGACTTATCTGATAAAAAATCAAAAAACAAGAGGAAATGTTTTGTGTCCTTAAATGACGCTTGTGACCTCAAAGTTTCCGGCTCACTTCGCCTAAAGATATGAAAAATTGCTTATTTATTTTAATAAGCGATTAAAATAATTCACACTAAATAATTACTCTTTTAGATGATTATCACATTTTAAACGATTCATAAAAACGTATAAATATCAAGCAATGAAGAAATTAACTAATACTGATAATAATAATAAGGAATTGGACAAATTTCCTGGTCTTATAGAGGACAACAAATACATTTAAATATATCCTATTGTATGTTTATTTTTTAAGCATAAACATTGATTTTTAATATTCAACGTTAATATTACTACTATTTTCCAAACCTAAAACTTGATTTTTAGGTTTCAACGTTAATATTACGATTATTTCCCAGACCTAAAACTTAAAATTTAAGTTTCAACGTTATTATTACGAATATTTTTCAGACCTAAAATTTGAATTTAAAGTTTAACATTTCTAGCATATACAAGCTAAGAGGTGAGAAGATAACCGACAGACAGACAACTAGGTGGTTGACTCGAGAGACTTTTACCACGGAACAGAAAACAACTGAAAACGGATAATTCCGGTGAAAACTTGGCATCAAATTTTCAATCTAAACACAATACTTTTTCTTGGGAAAAGTAAAAAACTAAATATTTATCATGTTTTTGAGAAATGTTTCCAATAACTTTATAGAGAAGGAGTATCATCTCTTCAAAGTTTCCTTTATTTCGACTTACATAGAAAGTAATAAGTTATAATTGGCTTAGTAGGCTTAACTAAAGTACTTGCATTGTCAGAGTAAATATAATAGAAGAATTGTTATACTGTCTCCTTTTTAAGTGAAAAAGGTTGAAAAAGGAATAATTTGTATAAAGAGATTAAGAAGAAAATTCTTTAATACTGAATTTTTGAGATCTATGCCTCAAATAAGGTTTTTATTTTGTCTCATAATCCTTATCTATTAATTTGTTAAAATAAACTAGGAATTTTTAACTTCTTCAACTATCTCTTCCTTTGTGCAAAGACATGCATTTTTAGAGCCAGCAAATTATTTAATACAATTCCACCATAAATAAAAGAAATTAAACCTGTGCATGAATTTAAGAAGAAAGAGGATAAATGGATAAGAGAAGCCTTCCAGTAAATACTTTGAAACAAGTAGAATATATTATTTTATTTTGAGGTAGTACGTAATTGAGCTCTTTATTGGACCGTTTTAGGATGAGAAGCCAATCATTATTGTTATAGAAGATTATTTAGTACTTTTCACCTCCAAGGACAATAATGAATGTAAAAAAACTCCTAGGACGTAAAAGTAATTCATATATTGCCGCCATTACTGTAATGTAGCGTGTTCAAAAAACAATCTGTGTAAAACCTTCATGAGGTTTCTTTAAAAACGTTCATTTTGTATCTGTTTTTGTTCGTAGACTAATTATTTTTCGTTTTTAAATGGTGTTCTAACTAATTGACAATTTTTGTGTGTTTATTTGTAAAGCTTTTACATTTTTGAGTAAAAGTGTGAAACTATGGATGAATTCAATGACGACGATAATATGGAGTTAATTGGACGTTTGTTTGTTTTTTTTTTCAATTAATTATATAGCGCAATTAATTAGATTGTATTTGTTTTAGATTCAATAAATAACTTATTCTATAATTAATTAATTAATTATATTGTTACTTTTGTTTATTTTTATTTATGTTAAACTTATTAATTAAGTATTATAGTAAATAAAAAAATATAATAATATTAACTAGGGAAATAATTACTTTAATCAAAACTAAAATAATAATTATTTGACACATTAAAATGAATAATCAGAAATATTTCAGCTATAATTTTAATAAATAATGACGGAAATATAATTTATAATAAAGCAAACAGAAATTATTTTCCGAATAGCACAACTACAGCGGTAGCCTGATTTTTGCACAAAGTATCAACTCTCTATAAATACACTGGGCGCTACGATGATAACAGATACACACACACACATACAGACTGACAACTTTGAGAAAACCACTCAGGAGACCTTAAAAACCCCTGAACGGATAATTCCGGTGACATCCCGGTTTCGGATTTTTTGCAATCACAATACTCTTCCTACACATCTACGGTATAAATGAGGAAAACTAATAATTTGTGCAAATAAAACCAAAACAGAAGCATAAATAAAAGAATTGTAAATGTATTTTATTTTCTACTATTTACTGTAATGTAATACTTTTACAAAATAAATATTATTGTAAAAGAAAATTCAACGACGCGCATATCTAATGCAATGTAGGAAGTTATAAAACTCGATAACAAATTAAATCTAGTTTGCATAACCTGACAGGACGCTCTTCATCATTTTTTCACAGGGATTTCAATTAATCATATTTGAGTATGGAGTTGTCTTTATGACCTGATAATACAGCTACCTATTAGTTTCGTGAAGAGAACAACACAAAAGTGATTATCCATGTAAATTGGAGTTATTTTTAGCCAAACTGTTTGGTAATAGTTGACGCTGCACACTTAATATTACACTTACTTGCTTTCGATTTATCTAGTAATGGGTGCCTATTCCATCTAACATTACTAATAAGTATATTTCCTTTAATATAAACTGATTTAGTATAACTAGTACTACTGATTACCTTCTCTTTATTAGTTCTTTTATTATATAATTCACCCAAGACTTAAGTGGAAGGTTAAGTTAACATATACAACAATCTTGCCTCGTAAACACACTTTACGTCCCTAAAGTAAAGACGTAAAAAAGTATAAGGACGTAAAACACATTTGTATTTTTCGAGAGATGAAAATAACATTTTACGTCCTCGGGGACGTAAAATGTATTTACGGGGCAAGATTGCTATTCAAGAAAACTTAACTTTCGACTTAAGTCTTTGGTAAATTAAATAATAAAAGAATCAATAAAGAGAAACGATTCTAATCAGTAGTACTAGTTATACTAAATCATTTTAAATTAAATACAGGGCCAATGTGCTTTTTTAAAAACAAAATCTACGCCTTGGCATTGGCGTGGCACCCAAAAGGAGACAACATTATATTTTATCTATTTGTTAGATAGAAACAAAAAGCTTAACTCACATATTCCCCCACTCTATCAGCCCATTTAAAGCCTTGCGGCCCCATCAAGAATAGCCCCTGCGGAAACAACCTAAAGTGGTAGTGGCAACCGTTACGCTTAAAGTGTAATCTAAAGTTAGCGATAATATATTTGAACAATAATACTACAAAAACTAAGAGCTTAACCTAGAATGCGAACCCCGGACCTCCGTGGTGTTAAAGGTCAGCATAATAACTGACGCCTTAACGACCTGGACCTGATGAAGCCGGGTGGCTTCATCAGGTTCACTATTCTAAATTATATGTCATCTTTGTAGACAACACAGCAACTTTCTAATTATGCTTATATTATTACAATATCACATACTCTTGTAAACCCTATTTCAATAAAGTCTCATCTTCCATTTAAGATGGATTATTTATTATTACTAATAATGGATATGAGAGATGGAGATGGATATAGATAGTGGTCAGATTTGAATATAAGACGTAGGAAAAATTGATTACATAACACGAAGGGTAGATTTCAACTCTCGACTTATTACGGCTTCTCGGCTATGCCTCAGTTGCCAAAAATGTCATTGATTCCATCAGCAAGCCTCGGTAGCTAACTAATTTAAATCCCTCACAAAGTTTTTACTCAGAGAGTAAACTTTAACTCGAGTTGGATAACTTTCTTCCCTACCTTGTTATGTAAATAAATATTTAGTAATGCCTTAAACACTTAACTTTTTAAATGTGTTATTATAAAGCTATTAACACCTTTTCCCAAATTGTACTCCTTTAAATTCAACTTTATTCATTATACTTCCTTAATTATACTTTTTAATACCTCTTTTACACTATTTACTATTATCTCGACCGTGCTATTCTTATTTTACCTACTTTATTGTACTTGGTTTTCCTCTTTTCTTCCTTAATCATCACATTTTCCTTTATTACTTCCTGTATCATACTCTCTCTTTAATACTTTTTACCATTTTATACTTCTTTACACTTCACTCTTTCAAATACTTTTTCTTTAATATAACTTTTACAAAACTTGTCAATCAAAACTATGTCATTTTAATATCCTCTATCAAGTTTACATTAAAGTGACACAGCAATAATATAAACTGTTGTACCTGCAAGGACAATTCTTCTTCTTTTTTATTCTTTCGTCTTTAAGGAAAAAAACTCCTGGTGAAATGTAAAATCTCATTTAATTTCAGTATTAAAGACAATTTATCAGTGACTTAACAAGCTAAAAGAAAAGTAATAAAAACAAAGTTTGTAGGAAATTTTTTCGATTGTACTTTAAAGTGTTATTAAAGTCTGTTTAGGAGAAGTAAGATAGTTGAATTCTAGACGCTAAGGATCCGATATATCACTTCGCCTAAACCCTCCCCCTTCCCTTCAACTTGTAAAGATTTAACTTTGAATTTATTTATTAGAGTTTTAGCAAAGTTAGTTCAGTTAACAGTTCTGCGAGAAGGTCACTTGCAGGCTTAACACTAAATGTTCAAATGAAACTTTAGGTATCAAAAACCATGTTTTTTGATTGGTGATTTGACTGAATCATACTTCATGTAACATAGTAATGCACACATCATATATTATAAGTATCATAATATCCATGTTGAGTGACAGGCTAGATGGGACAAAAGAGGAGATTTAGTTCTTACTAGAAGGAGTGGCAAGATACTATCTGAACACGTTCATATCGTCTCTCATTCTTCCACTTAATTTCATTGTTCAGAAGTTATATTTTTGTACAATTTTTTGCACAAGTAATCATAATATACTTTTCTTTTAGTATAGTTAGTTTTTTAAAAAAAAGTTTTCGTTATAATTTGCATTTTTAAATAACAAAATTTATAAGTACGATTCCTAAACGTTAAAAAACGCTAGCAAAGGTTCATGGTTCGACCTAGACAAGATAAATCTCCGCTAGTAAAAGGTAAACAGTACTATTTAAAATCTTATTCTAATCAACCGCCAAATCAAACTATGTCTAAACGTAAGAGAAAAAAGGCGGAAAGAGATAATATATCACCGGATTCGGATAGGGAAAATATCAAACGTCCCGCTACAACTCCAACTGATAACGCTGCAGCGGCTTTAGCCGAATCTAATAACAGTGTTGCCAACTTATCTCAAGAAACGATTGAATCTCAGCCCGCCAACAACACATCTTCTTATGCACAACCTATACGTAATAACCCTAATAGCTCTTTGACGTCACGAGGTGATTTTAATCAAGCTCAAACTGTCCAAGATGATTTGAACTTAAATTCTCAATGTGATCCTATGCCAAATAGCTCATCTAACTCATGTATAATGCCAGAACTTAACACACAATCTCAGCCAGCTAATTCAGTTTCTAGTTTAAATCCATTTAGTCGAACTAATAATACTTTTTCAACAGCCAGATCTGTCTCATCTAAAAACAATAACGCATTCCAACAAACTTCGAATTTTTCAACACCAAATCCTTTTAGCTCTCTTCAACCAGATGTTGAACTTGGTGATAATTTAGACCTTAGTGAAGTAAAACCTCCGCCAATATATGTCAAAAATATTATTGATTTCAAAGGTTTCATAGATAGTGTATCGACAGTTCTTTCTGTTAATAACTTTTTGTGCAAGTCTAGAAACAAAGATATTTTGATACAAACTAAAACTTCAGAGGACTATAGAAATATTGTGCGACATTTAACATCAAATAATGTCCAGTATCATACGTATCAGTTAAAAGAAGACAAGCCTTACAGGATTGTGATTCGTCACCTTCACCCTAGTACGCCTACTGATATAATTAAAGACGAACTCATCAAACTCGGTTTTCGCCCCCGAAACATCATCAATGTGACACATCGTGTTACAAAACATAGTTTGCCATTATTTTTTGATCTCGAACCCGACCCAAATAATAAAAATATCTTTAAAATCACAGAACTTTACTATTCAAAAGTTTCTGTTGAAGAGCCTTATAAAAAACAAGATGTAGTGCAGTGTAAACGCTGTCAAGAGCTAGGCCACACCCACAAATACTGTAACTACCCTTACAGGTGTAAAATGTGCTGGATGCACTCGACATCAGAATGTCAAAAAAAGGATCGTACACAGCCTGCAACATGTGTACTCTGTGGAGGCAACCATCCTGCTAACTATAGAGGATGTGAAGTCCATAAAAAGTTAGAGCGCACTCTAAAGGGTAAAAACAGAACGTTTTCCCACAAAGAAAACGTAGTCAACAATAATACCTCTGGACAAGAGCCATCTAACTCTGGACTAGCCACACTGAGTCATCAAGAACAAATCACCGCTACTTCTTCTACACAAGAGAACTCTCCTTTAAACACTATGAGCTATGCCAATATAGCAGCCAAACCCGCAGTTACTGCTACCAAACGCCATCAGTCTTCATACATCCCCCCGCCTTCGACATCTTCTTCAACAGACTTTAATTTGCAACTTCAAGCAACTCTACAATCTTTCATAGTTGAATTAAAAACAGTTCTCCAGCCTCTAATGTCTATTATCCAAGCCTTTTCTTCCATCATATCTCTCATTCCATCTTCTACCTCAAAATGACTTATGTCACCCAAAGCTCACTCACTATCCTCCTCTGGAATGCTAACGGTGCTACCCAGCATAAAAATGAATTAGATATACTGCTACACGACAAAAGGATCGACATTGCCCTAATAACTGAAACACATTTTACATCACGCTCACACTTTCACATACAAGACTATAGGACATACAGAACTGACCATCCAAATAACACAGCACAAGGGGGCAGTGCGGTCCTGATACGTAATACCCTTACCCACCCCCCCCCTCCACTCCCACGGAAGCCATTCAGTCTACCTCCATATCCTTAAAGTCCTCTCCTTTTGACTACACTGTTTCCTCTGTTTACTGCCCTCCTAGTAAAATTGTGTCCCGCAATGACTTCGACTCTTTATTCCGCTCCTTTGGTCCAAAGTTCATAGCCGGAGGGGATTACAATGCTAAACACCCCCAGTGGGGATGTAGGACTGGAAACCCTCGTGGTTCCGAACTTTTGCCAGTTCTCCTATCCTCTAACTATCAAGTTCATTCTCCTTCCGATTATACTTATTGGCCTACTGATCCTAACCGCCTTCCAGACTTATTAGACTTTTTCGTATCATCAAATATTAATAATTTTCACCCAAAACTTATTAATCTACACGACCTTTCCTCTGATCATTCTGCAGTTCTTTTAGTTTTAGATATAAATCCGATTTTTTTCCCCTAAGGAGACACTTATAAACGGACCTGTTGACTGGGACCACTTTAGACAACTAGTAAATGACAGACTAGACCTTAATGTAAAATTAAAAACTCACGATGACATAGACAAAGCAGTACTGACCTTAACCGAGACAATACAGAACAGTGTTTGGGACTCAACTAGACAAGTTAGACAGAAAGACTCATACAACTCAGAAATACCTGTTACTATACGTACACTAATCGGACAAAAAAGACGAGCTAGGGCCAAATGGCAACGTACCCGTCTTCCATCAGACAAAAGAACATTTAACAGACTATCAAGAAAATTGACAACACAACTCAACGACTACAAAACAAAGCAATTCGAAGAATATACTAACAAACTGACTACTGAAGACAAATCATTATGGCAAGCAACCCGCAAACTTTTGAGTCATAAAACTATTCCCTCGCCACTTCTAAAATCAGATAACACCTGGGCAAAAAGTAATGAAGAAAAAGCTGAACTCTTTGGTCAACATTTATCTAAATTATTTGTTCCGCACCCTGATATAATTGACCCTGAGCACTCACGAGTTATTGAAAGCGGCCTGGATTCTCCTCTCCAACTTACTCCTCCTCCTCCAGCATTTAATCCTTCTGATGTCCAGTATGCCATTAAAAATTTACCTTCAAAAAAAGCTCCTGGTTATGACCTTATCACATCTGATATTTTAAAACAAATTCCAAAAAAGGGCGTTCTTTATCTGACATACATTTACAACTCTGTGCTCCGAACAACTTATTTCCCCACCGTCTGGAAATTCGCAAAAATAATAATGATACCTAAACCTTCTAAACCTCACCATCTTGTTTCTTCCTATCGTCCTATCAGCCTCCTTCCTGTTATGGGTAAAATCCTAGAAAAACTCCTTTTACGCAGAATATATCCTATATTTGAATCAAAAAATGTTCTCCCTGACCACCAATTTGGCTTTCGATCCCTTCATTCCACTATCCAACAATGCCATAGAATCGTTGATATCATTTCCTCCTCTCTTGAGCAAAAGAAGTATTGCTCGGCTGTCTTTCTAGACGATCAGGCCTTTGATAGAGTTTGGCATGCTGGCTTACTTTGGAAACTCAAGCAGATACTTCCTTTCACCTATTACCTCATTCTTAAGTCCTACCTTCAAAATCGATTTTTCCTGGTGTCCTTTAATTCCTCAACTTCTCAAATCCATCCAATAACCGCAGGTGTACATGATGGTATTTAGGTCCTATTTTATATTCTATCTACACTTCTGATCTACCCGAACATCCATTTACTACTCTTGCTTCGTTTGCAGATGATAAATGTATTCTCGGAACTCATAATGACCGTCTTACTGCATCTGACATAGTTCAAGAGCACATTATCCTTTTAGAAGCTTGGTTGAGGAAATGGCGAGTAAAAATCAATGAAACTAAAAGTCAGCACGTCACTTTTGCCTTAAGACATGGTGATTGTGAACCCATTGTCCTCAACCAGGTTATCATTCCTCACTCAAGCACAGTCCGCTACCTTGGGTTACACCTTGACAGACGCCTAACCTGGTCACACCATACAAAAATTAAACGACAAGACGCCAACAGACGCTACAGACTCCTACACAGACTACTTAACAAACACTCAAAACTAAGCAACAAACTACTCATACACAACACTATAATTAAGCCAACATGGACATATGGCATAGAACTCTGGGGAAGCACCAAACCATCAAATTCCTATCGTATCCAATCCCTGCAGTCTAAAATAATTAGAAAAATCGCCGATGCTCCATATTATGTTTCCAATCATACCCTTCACAACGATTTCCGAATCCCCTTGTCCGTGATTTAGCTGCATCCCGATACCGTACCTTCCACAGTACTTTCCAATCCCATCCTAATCCTTTAGTTCAGTCCTTATCTTCCCTTCAAATCCCTGGTAACACAATCCGCAGACTAAAGAGGCAGTGGCCGCGAGACCATTTAAATTAACAAAAAAATTATGTAAAATCGCTGAACTCTATCTTAATTCACTAGTATTACTATCACTTGTATATACCTTTTTTAATATTGATTTTTAAAATAATTTATTCTATTTAATTATACATATTTTCCTTGATTTGGTTTATCTTACTATTTTTTAATATCTATATTATCTATGTACATATTTATTATTTATCTTTCATTTATTATTTTATTTATTTCTCTAGCGATTATTGATATTAAACTGGCTTTTTTTCTTTTTATCTATTTACTACTGTAGTCATAATAGAATATCTCATGCCAGCAAGTACTACCACTGGGTAGATTCTTGCAACAGTCATATCAAAGCCATATCTTATCACTGTTACTATTATTGCTAATAACATATCTTTCATGTAGTTGCAATATTCAATAAAAAAAAAAAAAAAAAAAGTTAAAAAAAAAAAAAGTTCTTACTAAGTAATTTGTATTACCTTGCGTCATATTATAACAGCATTCTTTTACTTCTTCGTATTACATTCTTAATTATTCCTGTTTTACTTTACTTACCCTGTTTAAGGCCAACTAGTCGTAAAGGCTTACAGGAGACGTATTTCGAAAGGAAACCAGGTTAACAAGTTAGCACAACTAAGTCAATTTGGCCAGGATAACAGTTTACCAGGTTAAGATACCTAAGTCATTTTGGTAAGGATATTAGTTTATAAAAGTAGGATACCAAAGTCATTTTGGTAAGATATTAGTTAATAAAAGTAGGATACCAAAGTCATTTTGGTAAGATATTAGTTTATAAAAGTAGGATACCAATGTCATTTTGGTAAGGATACCAATTTATAAAAATAGGATACCAAAGTCATTTTGGTAAGGATACCAGTTTATAAAAGTAGGATACCAGTTTATAAAAGTAGGATACTAAAGTCATTTTGGTAAGGATACCAGTTAAAAGTAGGATACCAAAGTCATTTTGGTAAGGATACCAGTTTAAAAGTAGGATTTTATAAAGTAGGATACCAAAGTCATTTTGGTGAGGATACCAGGTTTATAAAAGTAGGATACCAAAGTCATTTTGGTAAGGATACCAGTTTATAAAGTAGGACCAAAGTCATTTGGTGAGGATACCAGTCAACCAAGTTAGGATGTCAAAGTCATTTAGGTAAGAATACCAGTTTATCAAAGTAGGATACCAATGCGATTTTGTTAGGAATACCAGTTTAACAAGAATATACCAAAGTAATTTTGGCAAGAATATCAGTTTACCGAGTAAGGAAGCTAAAGTAATTTTGGCAAGAATACCAGTTTACCAAGATTATACCAAGGTAATTTTGGCAAGAATATTAGTTTACCGCGTAGCTTATTTACCTGATTACCTCATTCATCCTATTCCTATATAGGAACAATAGCAAAGCAATACGAAGATGGTTTTCAGTGCATCAAAAATAGTTTACATTTAATTGCATGATATACTTACAAAGAGGAATTATATAATATTTATAATAATTATTAATATATTATGTTATAATGATAATAATATTATAAGAAATTAATTATAATATCTTTTCTTTTGTCCTAAGATGGAAAAGTAAGAAAAAATCTTCTCCTCTCCCTCATAAAAAAAGCGACTTTAGACCTTAGATTTGATTATGCTTGTAGTTAAAATCTAAATAGATTTAGATCAAAATAATAAATAAACCAAATAAAAATATAAATAGAAAAGTTTTGCACCAAGTACTTTGGTGCAAATATTCTTGCTTTTTTTATTAAATGTTTATTTATAAAAGACATTTTCATTCTTTTAAAAATAATTTTAAAAATAAATTACTTTTTAATTTCAAAAAGGGAAGTTGGGTATAAGTAATTTTAAGAAGCTATTTTTATAACAAGGGGAACGCAATTTGTTTGAATTCTTGCGGTAAATTAAAAAGTTTGTTTGTATGATTTTTGAACCCTATTAAATGTAATTGGGTGCAGAGGCGCGTTAAGCATTACAAGCCCTCAGCTATACAAACAACGGGTTTCATCGCGCTCCTTTCTCATACAGGCGTTTCCATTAGCGCAATTTTCCTAAAATCTTCGCTAAAGACAAGCATCTAACTTCAGTTCTTTTACATGCTTGAGGATTTAAATACTTCAGGTTAATCTCTTAAAAACTGGGTAGCTGCAGGTAAACGTTTTAAATTTTTATTTTAGCAATCAAGTGTTTTCCGTAAATGTCTGAAATTTATTTAACATTTAATTGTGAACAAAATAATTGTGCGAGAGGCACCTAAGAATCTAACAAGCAAACAGCTATGCTAAATGTGGGAACTGTTCCCTCATTTGATATTCGTCATTATTGATGGTTCGATATAATGTCGTGTCCCACTCTGTTTCGTTACGTCTAACCCATCTGGGCGCCGGCAGAGCCTCAACTCGCTCCGCCCTTTCAGCCTTTTAATAAAAATTTCTAAAGAAAATAAAAAGAAGTATCCACCAAAGACGAGCGTTGCTCTCTTACGGCCATTATGCTTGGCATAAAAAATGTAATCGAGTTTCGTCAAACATAAATAGTGGACATGATATAATTTTGTTTTAAGCGAAGGGCAGAATGAGTTGAGGCTCTGTCTGCGCTCTGATGATTTGGACTAAACGAAACAGAGTGGGACATGACATTATGTCGAGCCATCAATGATGACGAATGCTGTTTGATAGAACATTCCTACACACTTAGCTTGTTACATTGTCGCACAATTACGTTGCACCTACTATGCATGTTTTGCAAAAATCAGTAGAATCAAATTATACAATTGAAGAAGGATAATATTTTGAGGCACCACAGAAGGTTCTTCATATTTCGTACTAAGTTCTGTCCTCATCCATACAGCATTTGTTCCTTTGGAATATAGAGAGTCCTCACAAGTTTACACATAATATATACTCAATCATTTCATCCAAGCAAGAGAAGCTAATCTTTCTCGATCTGAAACGAAGATTTTAATACCAAACATGGGTGACTCGATACAGTAAGCGCATTACTTCCCTTCTAATAAAATCCTAAAGTAAAGCAATGTTTATATGTTTTCATCGTCTCTCCTTTCTAAATATCATACAAATAACTTATAGACACCCACAGGACTAGCGATGATACTGCATAATTAACACTCACTTATGCTAATACAAATAATTGATATAGCATTCAATGAAGATGACACATCATATCACTGGGACATCTATGTTATCATGTTTTGTGTTTACAAAGCATGTTGCATGTTGCAAGTGTTAATATGACATTTGAAATCATTTCCATGTTATAATGGCAATGTATTATAAGTTAAGCATTTATCAATACAAAGCTATGAAGCAGCTATTACATTTCAGTAAGTAGCTATAACTGGAATAGCTTTGCGGCCTCATATAAGCCTTGGTTCACTGTGCAATTTATTTGTTACTATAATAAATATTTTTTTTTATTTTTCCTAATACAAAATACAAATAAGAATACATATTCTTTAATTTAACAATAATAAATTGTTTAGGAGATACCCCATGAGGCAACGCCTAAATCGGAGTGTATATAAACTTAAGCATTTCTATATTCTACTCCAATAATTGCTTGATTATACTTTTTTAATTTATTTAATTTATTTTTTTTTTCTATTCCTCATTTATACCGTATAAGAAAAGTACTGTTTAAAGTAATCAGAAACCGGAATTCCCTCTGAATTAACCGTTTTGGATATTTTTAAGACCCCCGAGAGGTTTTTACAAAGGTGTCTTGTCTGTCTGTATGAGTGTATGTCTGTTAACATAGTAGCTCCTAGGGTATTTATTCTCGGAAGTTGAACCTTGATACAAAAATCAAGTTTCAAAAAATTTCATATTTTATCGAGTGACTTGTATAAATTTTTAAAAAAGTTGTAATAAAATCAAATAATAATTTAATACATTTGTATTCCTTCATGAAGTAAATAAGTATAGAAAGTAACACCATTAATACGTCTAGTATAAACATCTAAGCTGTTTTTGTTGGATCATAAAAGTTAATCAGCACCGAGCGAGGTCAGTGCCTGGATGAGTAACCGCAGGGAATACAACGCGGACATTGATGAGCGAAGCGAGTCCGAAGACGTGCTGTAGTATAAATTAAGGATGAGCGTGAAATGGATTTGCTCGTGTTAAAGAAAAGTTTGCTGGTACCCTGCGCCCAATTATTTTCAAATTTAATAATTAGTTTTGAAAATTATTTTCAAATTAATAAAAATTCAAATTTAATAATTAGTTTTGAAAATTATTTTCAAATTTAATAATTAGTTTTGAAAATTATTTTCAAATTTAATAATTAGTCTTGAAAATTATTTTCCTTTCACTATTTTTATGAACTATTACTATTATGAAGAACACTATTATTTTAATTATAACTATTAATTTAAAAATTGGAAATTAAGAAAGATTTAAATTGATTTTTATTTCCTCAAATTTAATAAAATTTTATTTTCCTATTCTCTATCTTTAAACTAATCTTTTAAATTATTAAAATAATAATTATATTTTGGTTACCATAAAATATTTTACTTTATTTTACAACCAAGCAAGTTTTTAAAATCAATTTCATTTTTTCAGTTCCTCTTCTTTTTTTGTTTACTTTGACACTTTTTTATTGTTGTTGTATGAATTGTATTTATTATAAATTAACATATTATTTTTTTTTAAATAACAAATTCATACCAGATATTACTACGCTTATGAGGCGATTTTTCAAATATTCTTTCTTCGTATCTGTTTGAGTTAAATAAACATTTCTATATTTTTTTGCCGGATTTTCATCAGAAAATGACGTTCTCAGCCGGACCTGCACCTGTTGATTCGTGCTGTGAAGTAATTTATTTATTTTTTTAACAAAAAAGGAAAGTTTATGGACTGTGAATAATTTGACTTTTTTTAAACAGAAGACAAAGGTCCAATATTTTTAAGATTTAACGACCGAGCTTTCAACCTGAGATTCTTCCATTGTCATCAGGGTAAGAGATTATTTAAAAAACACCACAGTAAAAACAAAGAGATTAGTTTTACACAAGATATTAGTATGATTTACTATATCACTCATAAAATAAAAACAAATGATAAGATCAATACAGAATGAAGTTTACATAAGGTTGGAAAATTACAGAATAACTAAAAATAATAACCGCATTAATAGTTGAGGTCCCACAAATAATAAGAATTCTCGCGCTAAGTTTCGCATGCCCAGGGGCTCTATGAAAATATGAGCTACCATACTCAAAGAGTCCATTTCTTGCACAAGTTTCCAATTTATACTTCAGCTTTCATTCAAATTTTCTGAAGTAAATGCGCCTATTTTTCAAATAGGTGAAAAATACGTATCCATAGCTCAATGGTCTTTATTGAACCATGAGTCAAACGCTGTAATCTTTTCTATTTGTTTATTTTTTCATGATGACCCCTAACTCAGTCTACGTCTAGTAGAATTAATCTTTTATCTCATATAAAAATTCATGATTTTTTTTTTAATCATTTTTTTTATAAGTAAATTTATTTCAAAATTTATTATTATTTAAAAATGTTTTGAATAATTTCCTATTTTACACTTTCATATTTATGTGTATTATGTATATTCAAGCAAAATATGTATATTTTTGTGTATCTGTTTCTTTATATTTATTTTATGCAAATAAAGTTAAACAAAAGTCTACTGCCACCTGAAGTATCATATCAAATCAGTTTAATGAATTAAGTGCACCAACAGTGTACTCAACACAAAATGCGAGGGTCAGTACAAAAAGTGTACTGAACATAAAATGCGAGTTTAAAAATGTAAATATAAAGAAGTGTCAAGAAATACAAGTATAGAAAGAAAATTTGAGTTGAATAAAAAATAGTGAAATCCCTTAGACTTAGTCTAATTAGAATACAAAAACTTTATAGGGACCTCTATTTGAAATTATTAAAGCTTTTGAGGAGAAATAGGTCCAAAATAATATAAAAAAACTAATTTTGCCGAGCTCGATATAATTTTATCTTTTTCAAGGCTTAACATAATAGATGTAATAGATGTTTGGACAACAACTGTTGTTGTCCAACTCCAGTTGTTTTGGACAACAACTGTTGTTGTCCAAAAATCTATTTGTTAGCAACCATAACGGTTTTTTGACATTATTTATTATGTTAAGCCTTGAAAAAGATAAAATTATATCGAAAGCTAGGAAAAATTAGTTTTATTTATATTATTTTGGACCTATTCCTCCTCAAAAGCTTTAATAATCTAATTAGAATAGGAAATACAAATTTCACGTTAACCTTGAAATTGTAAAGACAATATGTACAGAGAGTAAAAGCGATATTGAATAGTTGTTTCTCAAAATAAACCAAATAGCATCAACAGATTGTGTCAGAACCAATATTATTTCAACATTTACATGTCTTGGCTGTTGGATTATTTTGTGAATTATTTGGCTAAATATGACACATATTCAGCTATGAGCTATGATTCTTCTAATAATCTCTGAGGTAGCAACAGGTGTCTTAGGAATTGAACATTAATAGGAGCCAACAACTACTAAAAATGAAACAAATTATATTTCTAAAAATGGGTACGGGGAACATAATAATTTTTCTTTACTAAAGCGGGTTCGCTAGGCTCATCTTCTCTACTTTACTCGCTTTGCTTGTCATTGGAATGTGAAAACACTAAATTTAGATATTAGAGATTTAATTAATATTATTAAATCTTATTATAAATAATTATTATTATAAATATTATAAATATTAACTGAACATTACCCACCCATGTACTGAACACGCTAGCTGCTGCATAACACGAGGAAACTACACGCACACACACACACACACATAATATATATATATATATATATATATATATATATATATATATATATATATATATATATTATATATATATATATATATAAAAAATTATTATTATTAATTAAGATGAAACATGGCACATTCGTAGGTCTTAAAGGAATAAACATGCGAGCTAAATTACTCCTTGAACAGTTATTATACATTTTGAGCCATTAATTCTGGTTCAGTGGGCTAAATTTCTTTTCCGCATAACCTATGTTTCAGCACGGAAACTCTAAATATAGGGAATTAAAAAGTCTTTAATGAGAATAACTTACTGGCTTTTTTATAGAAAAGATATTTTCAGCCTTTTCCGATATGCTGACACTACTTAAATTAGTGATTTTATAAGTGGCACTTGTATGGTATCGATCCAGGGATAACAAGTTCCAAGTACAATGCATAATACCAGGTTTCAAGTAGAACATTGATCAAAGGACTTTACTTCTTCATCATAACCAAGTATCTAAGTAAATATTACCACTAAGCCACATTTGTAGTTAACAACTAAACTTTATAACTACTTTCAGAAGAAAAGAAAAATAAATATGCGTTCATTAAAAAAAGCATCTAGAATCTAGAGTGAATACAATTCGGAATTTTTTCTCGACTTAACAGGTTTGCTGCGCACATATTCACTACATCGCTGTGCACGTACTCACTACATTGCTGCGCTCATATTCACTACATTGCTGTGCACGTCCTCACTACATTGCTGCGTACATATTCTCTACATCGCTGTGCACGTACTCACTACATTGCTGCGCTTCATATTCACTACACGTCCTGCTGCTGTGCACGTCCTCACTACATTGCTGCGCACATATTCATACATCACCTACATTGCTGCGCACATATTCACTACATCGCTGTAGTGAAAAAAACAAAAAACAAAAGGGGATAGTGAGAGGTTTGACACTTAGTTCTCTGTAATGTAACTGCGTACACTTAGGGGGGATTCATTACTCTACATTTCTAATTCACCAGGCACTGACCACGCTCGATGCAGCTTAACGTTTATGATAAAAAATAGATGGATGTAGTTGTGGCATTAAAACAAAACTTAATGTACTTATTTACTATATAAAGGTTTACACGTGTACTAAATTTCAACTCAAAGCATTATTTGCCAATTGTTACAATTTTTTTAAAACGTGCCCAAGTCTGATAACAATTGAACTAATGCTGATAATGAGTTCAAACTGAGCACATATGTAAGACTATCACATAGCTAATAGCGTGCTAATTCTCAATACGATCAAAATATTTTTCCGCGTTCAATGATTTTTCAAAATATTAGCTGAGTTATTATTGCGGTTAATGACATCATAGAATAATCATTCTTCGAATAGCACAACTACACCTATACCCTTATTTTTGTGCAAAGTTTCAACTCTCTTACATAAATACACTGGGAGCTAAGATTATAGCAAACACGCACACATACAGACAGATAACTTTGTTAAACCACTCAGGAGTCCTTAAACCTGAAACGGTGACACCCCGGTCTCGGATTTTACAGCAAACACAATACTTTTCCCATATACCTACGGTATGAATCAGGAAAAGTAAAAATTATTCGGGAACACAAGCTTAGGCTAAAATGTTAATATAGTCCATAAACTTTATATTTTTCACAATTTTGTATTTTTTTGTTGTAATTTAATAAAAACTTTTTTATTAAGTAATATAACATCAATATTGATTTACGTATTAAAGTCAAAGACGAGAGGAGAAGGCATTTTTCTCGAACATTTCCTGTCGCAATGTCACTAAAACATTTGCACTTACACGTCAATTGCCGTGAAGGTATAGTTATTTCGAACAATTCCGGTAAATGAGGGCTTCAACAGGGCTGAAATGTTAGATATAGCTTCTATATAAGGTATTAAGATGTAGAGCATAATTAAATAATAAAATGCAATTAACAGAACGCTATGCTATGTCAGAATTGCTCTAAAGAGGTTACGAATCTCTATGCCACACTATCGACTACATATGGGTAGTCGGGAACCTCATAAGGGACGTATGCGATGACGAGGAGGAAACAGCCTATCACTACTTAGGGATATTTAGTAACTTTAGAAATATTTAATTCCTATATTTCAATAGTTTACCTTTTCCAATAAATCTATAATTATCAAAAAAATGATGTATTTTTTTTTAATTTAATTAATTATATTTTTTACAATCTGGCTTTTGTCGGCATATTTTACAATAAAAAGATTATTAACTATTTTAGACTACTACTAACTATTTACTTTTTTATTTCACTCTAATCTTATATTTTCTTAAATTTTTATTTACTATACTATTTATCATCACACATATGTTTATCTATATCAGCTTCACATTTACCACACAATATTTTTCAAAGCTTTAAAGATCTTAAAAATACATCCTTTCATAATCCCGGCTTTGCCTACGGTGAGAGGTAATTTTACTGTTAAAAAATACTGAATTCCAAATTTTACTGTTAAAAAATACTGAATTCCAAAAAAATTTTTTTTTTAGCTGTAGTTTATTTTTAATCAATAAAGTTTTTACAAAAGCAAAAAAAAGAAAAATATTACTAGATGCAACTGCTAATTTCTTGCCACTTATTCAAAACAGGCGGTACAACCGGTTAAAATATAATGTAATTAAATTATTCGAATAATGATTAATTATATATTTAGAAAATCGAATAGTTTTAATTAAAACCCAACAAAAGCTTCAGATGAATCGAAACAAGAAAGAACGGTCACAGAAACACTTGGGTAATTGAGATTAAACTCCGATAAATTGCCTGATATTTCCAGCTACGTGCTTCGCATATAAAGCTACTGAAAATATTGGCTTGATTTGAGCATGGAACCTGCAGTGTTGTTTTATTCCGAAAGACCATGTGTAACAACTGTACCAATAAACAATGTTATAAATTAAGCAAATGTTGTTTTAATATGTTTAGTAATAAATGGAACTAAGCTCCTCCCCCCTTATTTACAGTGTTAACTATCAATAGGGTGTCCAGGCTGGGAGAAACATAGCGATTAAATAAAATAACTTTGATGTTGTATAAAATGTTTGGTGACGAAACATTTTTAGGTAATTAAACACTAGACCAGCAATACAGACATTTAATTACTTTTTGGCCTTTTCAAAGAAAATTAAGCAAGTAAAGTCGTCGCATGAAATAGGAGAAGGAGGGGGATCGATTGATTCTGCTTGACATCATAATTACAAACATAATTCAAAAATCAAATATTGTGTATTTAATATCGGGGCACTGAGAATCGACTAATTAACATATATTACAACCTGTTTACTAGGAGCCATTAACCAGGTTGAATACGAGTTTAGATCGTCAACCTGGGGTTATGTCACTATAGATTAAATAATAAATAGGATCTAGCTTCAATAAACAGTTTAATAAAACAAAAATAATAGTTGTTACATTCTAGTAGAAGAATCTTCAACGTCCCTAAATAGAAACATGAGATAAACTATTGATAATGACCAAGAAAGAATCTTAAATAAACTGAAGAACACCAGAAAAGAGAACTCGAGCTCTTTCAGCTCATGACGTGACTGAGGACTAGGCTTATAACGTGGCTTCGAACGCGGCTCATGACGTGGCTCAAGACTCGGCTCAGGACGCAGCTTTTGATGGGGCTTAGATCGCAGCTCATACCGAGGCTCAGGACTCGGCTCAAGACACGGCTCAGGACGCAGCTTATGACACGGCTCAGGACGCAGCTTTTGAAGTAGCTCAGACTTGGACCCAGATCAGAGCTTATGGCGTGGCTCAGGACGCGGCTCATGATGTGGCTCAGATCGAAGCTCACGACGTGGCTTAGGTTGCGGCTTATGACGCGCCATGGATATTAGAAACAATCGTAAGTTATTGCCAAGTTAAATATAGACATAGCAAGTCTTACTTTTCTTAAGTAGTTGAATTGTAACAAATGTCTACTGAATAAAATCCTATAAATAATATATTATCATTATCGACAAGGAGGAATTAATGACAGCAATATAATGATTTATAAATAAATAATAATGTAGTGACGTATTTAATATAAAGATATAAGCTCCATAGATAGGACAACTGAGAGGAAGGGTAGCTCATCAGTAAGTATTACCATATATGTAGAGAGTAGTTAAGGTGTTTTTTTAGTAAGCAACACGTTTCCATGATAGCATGCAATATAGACGAACTCGTACTCAGCCCGCCGTAGGTGAATGGCTAGCCCGCATTTTTCATAAATGATCAGGAATGCTACTAAGGCAATGATTTGCGCTAATAATACATTCATTGTAACACTTAAATCATACTAAACATGTATTGCGCTACGTCATATTGCTTCCCCTCATGTGGCCTTCCTAAAGATGATCATGAATAAGAAGCAAATATCCATATGCTTACAAAAAATGTTTGAAAACTTGGAAGTTTAAATAGTGATAAAATGTAAATGCCGTACTTGTTGTAGTGTACGAGTAGAGAGGCTAACATACAGGTCATTGTTTTCACTATCTAAGCATTTAGATCGTGTTTTATTGAGTCAGAAGAGAGTCTACTTTAAGCCCCCCTAGCAAGGTTTTATTCTACTAATCAAATCCCAGTGGAAACAATTTTCATTCACCGTAAAAACCACTAGACCACAAAAATAAATCATCAAATAAACCGCATAAAAAGAATCGATAGTAAATCATTGGAATTCTTATAAACTAACGGGAAACTAAAGGGGAAATGTTTTGCAAGGAAGGAGAGGTGTATAAAGGCCGAAGTAGAGAGTACAGTAAGAGCCAACCCGGGTAAGGCCTGACGAAGTTACCACAGCCTCTATGCAGAGATCTCCATATATCTGCTAATTTATCTTTTGAATATATTAAAACCTTCCAACATAGTTCAAAATGCAATCCCTTTTATAGCTAGTTTAGTAGAGAAAATTTGTAAACTACACAAACTACATCAACTGTTGTTTGAAAGTAATAAAGTTAATTGCTTTTTTAAGGTAAAATCTCTAATACACCAGTAAAGCATTTAAGGTTGGAAGAATAACCAAAAACATAAATATACCAAGCTAAGCTGCCTCAGTGCGATCATCCCCAGCCTACTTTTACATTTGTGACAATCGTAGAAGCTACAGTCAATAAGAAGTCGATTTATTTATTTAAAGACATATCAGACAAAAAAAAACCCTAGCTAGCCTTTTGCTGAATTACACAAATTATTTTAGCTGATTTGTATATTATATCATATATTACTAAAATATCCTCAACAAAATAAAAAAAAACATATAGACACTTTAATAGAAGGGACCTACCCTATCTCAATGTATTGGGATACTTGAAACATTGCAGGGCCCTCAGGGCTACATGTGAACTAGTTCTAACCTCTTTCAAGAGGGCGTTCAAGTTATAGCAAAGTAATCATTGTCTGCTTGGCGTTGCTATTTTTTTCTGTTTTTTATAAACGTTCTACCAAGGAATTATGGTAATTATGGTCTGTTTATATAAGATATATATATTGTGTGTGTGTGTAGTAGATATATGTGTATTTATATACACAGTATACGTGTATATACTGTAGTTTTGTACTGATTGTTTTATTATGTTAATCATCATTGGTGTTGAGGTTACTTTTTCGTTGTTTCAAAATTCAACCAATCCCTTCAAAAAATTCAACCTCTCTAGTAATAATACCTCTATGCTAATTAAGGGTTTAGCGACAATTAAGACTCACCTCTGCTAAATTGATCAAATCTTTGGATGACGGCTTCTGCGTTTTTTCTTGCGATGAAGAACCATTCTGAAGAATTAGTCAGATACTTGTATTCAACTGCAAGGTCTTTAACTAATATTGGGCCCTCGGGGAGTCTGTACGCGTACGGGCAGTAGAGCGTGTAAGCCTGCAACAGAAACAAGCAATAAATTTAGTTTCGGTGGGCAGGTTTAATTCGGTTGAATTAGGAGCGAGGTAGGCTGTATTTAGCTGCTTATTGATTTTTCAGTGAAAAGGAAGCTGTCCACCTGTGCGAGGAATTGAGTTTTATTTACGATTGTAATTTGTAAATGCTCTCTGTAACTAATGACATGCGTCATATCCGTCACACAATGACTAATAACGACACATCAGCTGTTCTAACGACTAACTATATTGAGGCTAAATATTGTAAAATCTATTGATATCAAAACGCGATCAGATTGCAAGTAGCATATAAGAAAAAAGGTTCAGAAGCAACCTTCTTTTATAAAAGACTATATGAAAAATTTGTTAGCCCATGTATTAACTTAACTCGATACTTGCTGTTGTCAACAACAACAGCAGCTACATCTGCTGAAAGAAATTATCGACTGTAGCTGTCAACACTTGTACCGGATTTCGCCTCCAACAGCCACTATTGACAGTAGCAACAAACCGTAGTATTGACAGCCACACATCCTTTGATAGCTTTTTCGATGTGTGATAAATATAAAAATCTTAGATAACTGTAGTTAAAGCTTTATTTGATTTAAATGTATTTTTAACTGCGTTTTGATAAGGGTAAGTTTCGAGAAGCGACTCAATGTTTAATAAAAACAGACACACCTAATATAAATCCCAACGACCTCTTTATCCCCAACATTAGTATTGAAGTTATTATAATTAATTATTAAAATTGGTAGATAACATAGGAAACAAGCTTGTGGTCGGCGGCAGCATTTGCTTGAGGGGTGGAAGAGGAAGGGTAAACACTCGGCAGCTCAGTATTCTCGACAATTAATTAATAATACGTTGAAAGGCTGTAGAATGGATCTACTAGAGAAGAAAATAAAAAAAAGCAAAAAAGAAAGAGATGGTTTCACGGATCATCTGCCACACCAGGCTTCGTATAAACCACGGTTTGATTCTCAGCCGCTTTCCTTCACGTTTTTTCATTAAGTTTTTTAGAATTGCTAAAAGTTCTATAATAATGAAGTTATCTTATCAGCAATATATTTCGTTTATTCTAATGAACATTCACGCATCATAAAATATTCTGAATCAATTAATGAGAACAATATTGAGTGGGATATTACTTAAAAGTGTCTGTAATCTTTAGATTCCAGCAGGTTATTCTAGTTAGTAGAGTATAACCTTTTTGTTGACGTTTCTTACTGTGTAAAGTGTGATCAATTTTGGGTTTGAATATTATTTATTTAGTAGTTTAATTCGACTAGTTGGAAATTAGTTAACGATCTGTGATAATTGATACTTAGTTCAGTTTATATTGTTCCTCCAATAGTTTAAGTGAGTACTTAGTAGGACCAGAAGATGTTCACAAGGATGAACGGAATATATAGCTAGTATGATAATTTGGATATTATAAAACGTTAAAATATTTTAAACACGAAAAAAAATGGAATGAATATGATTTTGAAACAGTTGCTTCGTTCACACGAAATTCAACTCAACTTGGAGGGTATTTTTAACCTATAGTGTAGACAGTACCCCGATAAAGAGTGAGTTACAGAGTTAAACCCCCTGTTCAATCCCGTTCTCACGACAACTGCAGGGGGGGGGGGTGGACCCCAAAGGAGTTCAAAACGGTGATTAACCCCCTCCTAAAACCCACGCGTTAACAAAGTATGTGTTGGCTAAACCTCAGGAAATAGCTAATAGGATAAAATTATTATTAATTTGAAAAAATCGGGTACAGAATACCTCAAAAATTTTCCTCATCACAACGGATTTGCTATGCTCATCCTCCCAACTTCGGACTCGCTTGCTTCGTCCTCAGATAGATAATATATCCGTTTCATTCCCAGCGGCCACCTATCCAGGTACTAAGCAGGCAGCTTTTATAATCCAACAAAAATCACAGATATACTTGTCGCATTGCAACAAAACATACTGTACTTATTTATTACGCAAAGATATATACTTGTGATCAATTTGAACTTAATTGTATAATTTTCTGTTTTTTTAACAGTTTTTAAAAAAACGTCATTTGATAAAAATTGAATTAATGCTGATAATGTGATGAAACTTAGCACATATACTAGTATTTTACATGGCTGCATGCGTGCTAAATCACAATTCGATCACATCTTGTGTCACATCACATTCTTGTTTTATGATTTTTCGAAATATTTGTCAAGTCATTTTTGTGGGTTAATGATGTCATAAAAAATGGTTTTCCAAATAGCACAGCGACAGCGGTAGACTAATTTTTGTACAAAGTTTTAACTATTTAACATAAATACACAGTAAGCTACGATGGAAACTCACCACAACTTAGCAAAAACCACCCAAGAGACCTTAAAAACACCTGAAACAGATAATTCCAGTGCAATCCCGGTTTCGGATTTTTTTTAAACTTTTTGGGAAAAGTAAGAAGCGGGTAGCTTTAAAATAATATTTATTTTTAAACTAAATTTTTTTTCAAAATCAAAATTATATTATTTTTGCGAACAGAAATAAATTATGAATATTTGCGACTGCTCCGTGAATCAAAACTGGAGACCATCTTGTTACTACGATAAATTAGGTGAATTTTATCACTTTTAAAGCAGAAGGCTTTATAGATTGCTTTGGAATTTATTATAATTGAACGAATGTAATTGAGTTCCTACATTTCATATTTCGGAAACAGCGCGAATGCTAGATAGTACGTGTTTCGATAACTTCCGTAAAATTTGACTTAGACTCAGACTGTTAACAGCTCTGATGATGACGTAAAGTCAAAACCGGTGAGTAATAATTTTTTATACTATTATGGTTGACAATATATTAATTGTTTTAAATACTATTTGGTTGTTTTAATTAAACAATATGGTGAGTTTATACCACAAAATCTCCGTCAAAACAACTAACAGTTCCGTTGGTAGAACTGAATATGATATTACTATACGAAATATTGACGTCTAATATCACATTCCAGATGTTGACTCCTCAGCCTCGGGCACCCAGGCACTGTCGCTCTCACTCGCTATAACTTACGAGTCTGATTTAGCGAGATTTTCACCGTTAATTGTTTTAAGGAAGAATCAAAGGTAATTTGAAATCCAAACAAGCTGAGAGAACGATACAAGAAAAACAAAAAGAAACTTTCCTCCATGATAATGTTCACATGCAATTTTCCTTTAAAAGTTGAATATTTTGAAAACTTAAAAACATAAATGTTTACTAAAGAAATATAAGAGATATGGTAGCGTATAACTCCAACACCGAGCTCAGTAATTAAAATAGTTTGGTCAGGAAAAATAAATACAAAGTTTAAACCTAACTGTTTCCTCTCATGATACATATACCTTTGAAATTAATAAAATTACATTTGAATCAGTTCTTTGAAAATATTTGTATTGAATATATTCATTTGTGTGCTTAAGATGATATTCATTTGCAAATATTTGTGTGCTTATGAAAATATGTTTATTTGAAAATATTGTATACTTAAGAAAATATATTAATAACACAGTTACTCTGCTTAAAGCAACATTTTTATAATAAATTGTCGAGAAGAGTTAACTCCAGTTCTTAATTTGGTATTTAAATGTTTATCCTAAACTGGCAAATTTGATAAATAGCTGTATCGATATTACAAAACGTCTGGTCACGAATAAGTCTCGTCTCACTAATGTATAAAAATAGTTATATAGTTAATTTAACTAAAGTTCCGAAGTACCTCGGGACTTTTTCATCACATCATCACACATCGGACTCGCTATCATCACATCGGACTCGCTATCATCACATCGGACCGCTACATCATCGGACTCGCTATCATCACATCGACTCGCATCATCACATCGGACTCGCTATCATCACATCGGACTCGCTATCATCACATCGCACTCGCTATCATCACATCGGACCTCGCTAATCAATCACATCGCACTCGCTATCATCACATCGGACTCGCTATCATCACATCGGACTAGCTATCATCACATCGGACTCGCTATCATCACATCATCACATCGGGAACTCGCTTACTCATCACATCGGACTCGCTATCACACATCGGACTAGCTATCATCGGACTCGCTATCACACATCGGACTCGCTATCATCACATCGCACTCGCTATCATCACATCGGACTCGCTATCATCACATCGGACTCAGTAACATCGGACTCGCTATGGCTCGTCCTCAGTATATACAAGTCGATAAATATATATTGCAACACCTCTTCGGACTCGCCTCGTCCATCCTCAGATAGTAAATACAACTGTTTCATACACAGCAGTCATCAATCCAGGCTCTGAACACGCCAACTGCCAAGAAAAGTTAGCCCCAGAGCTCCTTAAATTTTATTAAAATTCTTATTCTAAGCAGGCAAATTTAATGAATATCTGATGTATCGATATTACAACGTCTTGTCACGAATTAATCTCGTCTAACTAAATTTTAAGTAAACTTTTGTTACATGAGCCTTATTCATCACAAGACGTTTTGTAATATATGTGTGAGATTGTTATATAATAATAAATTCTGTAATTGATTAGATTACAGAATCAATTACAGAATTTATTATTATATAACAATCTCACACTAATTTAGATTTTATTATATGTATAGTGTATGTTAATAGAAATTAATTGTTAAATTATTGTGCGGATAAATGGAAATAAATAAATAAATAAATTGATTAGACCCAGTTCAATTGTAGATCTGAGGAAATGGTTTTTAAAGCACATTTAAGTCAACTCAAAAATGTAATGCGTAAACAATAACACTTCGAGAAGAGGTCACATTTAAGAAACCAGTTCTGGAACATAAACACTATTAGAACTAAAATTATTAAAAACTTTCAGTTTCAAAAGTCAAATCACGCCTTAATTGTAATGAATTAAAATAAGAAGGGAAGTAAAACCTAATAAATTTGTTGATATTGTGCTTAAAGCCTGAGATATTGGCATTATAGTTTAAACTTCACTTCTAACCCTACTTTAGCTGAAGGACCTTAACAAATAAATAAACTATTTAACAGCGTTAATAGCGAGAAGAAAATTCTTTATGAGCTTATATTACAGATAGTGTAACAAAATATAGCCCATATTCCCCCATTATTGTTTTAGGCCATTTTTCCTTGAGTTTATTATTTGAGTGTCTCGGAGATAAGGAGGATAAAGGGGTGATTAATGATGTTAAAGTATCGGCTCTTTGTTTAGATTTATGGCCCATTATTTAACTTCGATATCCGAGAGAAAAATGGGACAGAAAATCAAAATCTTACATTGATTTCACAAATAAATTACTTTAGGATTAGTGAGAACACATAAAAAAAATATTACATTCATTTAAAGGGAAAAATTAATTAATTGACCACCAAAACCTGGATATTCACGACCTTGAAAATATGTTACAACTAAAAAAATATATCTTGACATTTTTATTTTCTAATATACTAGATGCTTATTTTCAGCGAATTTTAAGGGGAAAATAAGCTTATGAGGTTCAGTCATGAGGAGGAAGGGGGAGAGGTGGATTTATTTTTTTGGAAAGAGAGGGACTTACTAATCAAGAATATATAAATTTATAAAACATTAAAAATTAAATTAATAACTTTACTTAATCTGGAGAGAAAGGATGTTTCCGAGCTACGGAAACTTCTTTAGGAATATATAATATATATATATATATATATATATATATATATCTACAAGTATGTGTGTATTTTTTTTTGGTCGTAGAACAAGATTAGGTTCCTAGACGGTTCTATGGGAGACAATAACTTCCAAACGGTTTATAAAATCGAAATAAAAATTGGTGCGAAATTGACCTCATTAATATCCCGAATCGCATTGTTTATGAAAAATGTGTCAAGTCATTAACTCACAAATAACGACTCATTGCATTAACTTATAGCGTAGCAGTCAAGGAGCAAAGCGCCGAGCCCGCGGAGCAACAAAGAGACTAATGACCTCCTTTTTTAAATTGATTTTTGATCATCAAGTTCGTCACGTGACCATATGTTTTTTTCATAATGATTCATAAGCTCAATTACCTAATGAGCTTGTAACGTTATTTGTTTTCACAGCCTTATATTTATGTTAAAAATCAAATTCAAAGATTTAATTTTTTTAGCCCCTTAACTACGGTCATAATATGTATCAGCATCGAACCAAGTTTTTTATATCTGTGTTATATTCTGTCCATTATTTAAGGGGCTCGATTAGAGATTTGTAGATCTTTCTCTAATCCGTATTCTTATTCTGTTGGCTAACCTGTTGGCCCTCCCGAGACGGAGAATAATACTAGTATAGAAGGAGCAAAGGACCGTAATCACAATGTAATTCTACTGATAACTCGAAAGCCAGTTGACTGGTGGTCTTAAGTAGGGATGCCACCCTAACAACAAAACTTTATTTTAAATATGTGTCATAAATATCCATTAATGAAGAAAGATCGTAAAGAAAAAATATAATAACTTAAAACACCTGCTGAGTATTTAATAAAACTGGTCTTAGATGGCAAAAGGATAGCGAAATACAACAATCTACATTTAGTTGACGAGGACTACTTTTAATATAATTGTAATTAAAAACGTTAAACTACAATTTATAATGCTAAAAACATTGTAATGCACCGATATTTATATTAGTATTTTATGAATAATCAATCATTAATTATTAATAGAACATAATAATTCAGCAACCAGAATTATTGCCAACTTTATTATAAGAAAATTATATATTGTTAGGGTGGCAGCATTACTTAAGACCACCATGAACCGCCTTTCATGTTATTAGAAGCTCCTTCTATATAAAGTATTATTCTAAGCCAGAGAAAGATTGATTTTCGCTTCAAGTGAAAATAAAACAGTCCAGGAAGTTCTGTTTCTTCTGTTATAAGGTCCAGCGATTTAATCATAAATTAGTGAAATCCAAAATTTCATTGTTCAAATGTATTTTTAACGTTGAAAAACGTTAAACTCATCAATTTCAACTGATGAAATTGATAAATATTTGAATAGGTGTATTTTTCGAGGAACATGACGAGGATTAGATAAAAAAATTAGCTCGAGTGAAGTGCCGAGGTTGCATTTAGACAAGGCTGCTCATGCATCAGCAGTATAATTAGAATCAGGCTAGAGATGTATGGAGCACAACTCATAATTCTCCGCTTTAAAAAAAATCCCATTTATTTGGCTTGTACATTGTTTAGAGGGGAAAGTTGTTCCGGACATTTTCAATAGACTCGTCGTTGAGGCAAGATTTAAGTGATAGCCTTATAAATTTTAGACTTTACTAGTAAACCCAAGGGTATATAGAAACAAAAACTTGTCTGTGGTAGACAATCACGTGATTAGGATTCCATTTACAGGATGAGCTTTTAACCAAGGTTGTTAAACTAGAATAGGTAAGCTTTATGTGGTTTTATCTATTTAACATAAATAAATAATAATAAATAATTTTATTATTGCTTTAAGTACAGATAGGTACAATCACAATTCGTCATTATTTAGAGCTTAAAATAAATATAAATAAACAAAAGTTCTTTTTTAAACAAATAACCACTGATATAAATTGACATAAAAATCATTTGACACAATTTTTTTAAATACATTACAGAGACATAACAGCTAAAAACAAACAACAGTTTAAACCTATAACAATTAAAACAAACAAAAATCTAAAACAATTAAATTTTAAAGAAATCTTTGGCTTGAAACTCAGTTATTTTGTAGATCGGTTTATTGACTAATATATTATAAATTTCATCCGCAAATACATTCGCTTCCTTAATATTCTTTAGTTGCTCCGGTAAGCTATTGAAAAGTTTAATACTAGTATAGTACTGACTTTCTTCGAATTTGCAAGTCGGTTTTTAATTATTAAATTATTTTTATTCCTAGTATTATAGGTGTGGACGTCAGAATGTTTCTCTATATTCCCCTGAAGAGCGTGCATTTTTTTTAAAGTTCTAAAAACATATAGACCAGTTATTGTCAAAAGATCTAACTTAGTGAACCATTTTCTACATGATGCGCGGTAAGGTAAGTCTAAAATTAATCTAATAATCTTTTTTTGAGTTTTTAAAATTTTCTCAGCTTTTGATGAATTACCCCATATTTCTATTCCATACAGCTTAGACACTACCAGACCATAATAAATTTGAATTAGTTCATCTCTATTTAAGTACTTTTTAAATGCTTTATAATATAATAGCTAGAATTTAGTTTTTTGTTTACTGATTCTATCTGGGTTTCCCAGTCAATATTGTTATTAATAAAGAGACCTAAAAACTTAGCTTCCTTACATTCTATGAGCTCTTTTCCATCATACATAATCCTTAAATTATTTGTATTTGAAAATTTCCTAACTTCATAATTTCCGTTTTACTTTCATTTAATACTAATTTGTTTATTTTGTATCCATGTTTCAGGTGCAGCAGGACTCTATTGCATCTCTGGACAAGCTCTATCTCATCTTTACTCTTTAAAAATAGGTAAGGTCGTCGGCAAATAAAACACATTCATCGGCCTCGGACAAGGCCCCAGGCAGATCATTAATGTAAATCGAGAAAAGCAGGGGCCCCAAAATACTGCCTTGAGGCACCCCTCTCAAAATTTCTAGAAAACTTGATGTCATCTCTCCATTGTCATCACTAATGGAAGTGCATTGTTTTCTTCTACAAAGGTAATCTTTGATTGTGTCATATATTTTTCCCCTAATCCCTAACTTATACAATTTTCTTAATAGGATTTTGTGATCGACCAAGTCAAAAGCCTTTGACTTATCAACCACAACCACAATACATTTTTCTTCTTTATCTTTACCCTCATGGAATGTATTCGTAATATGGTTAGCGCAGATATGGTAGACCTATTTTTTCGATATCCATATTGACTATCACTGAGCAGTTTAAATTTCTCTATAAAACTATAAACTCTACAGTGCAAAGCCCTTTCAAAAATTTTAGAAAGAATTGGCAGCATTGCTATCGGTCTATAGTTGGCCATAGAACACCTTTCCCCTTTACCTTTATATAAAGGAACAAGTTTTCCTATTTTTAATTTATCTGGGAACACTCCCTCATTGAGCATGCAATTTATAAGCTCCGTTAAAGGGCTTAAAATGCTTGGAGAAATTTGTTTGAATATTTTATTATTGATCCCATAAATGTCGTAACTATTTTTATTTTTAAATTTAGAAATGATTTTTTTCACCTCATCTGAGGTGAAAAAATTGACATAGATAGAATTTTCCACTGCATCTAAACCCCCTAAATACCGATTAACATCTACCTGATCAACAAGAGCAGGTTTCACATCCGGAAGCTGTTGGTAATAACAGTTAAAAGCATTAGCGATTCCTTCAGAGTCGCTACACTTTTTCCCTGATG
>JACMZG010001893.1:31906137-31916609 GCA_018340805.1 Microvelia longipes | reverse complement strand
TGTACCTCGAATATGACTGTCTCCAATTAGTAGGATTTTCCTATTTTTTCTTTCCCCTGTATAATTTAGATTTTCTGAACTATTTTTTCTATATCATTTTTTAATTGTTCTAAAAACTTTAATCTTAACCATTAAATCTTTATTGGTTAATCTTAACGAATTAATCTCGTCTTGATTTTTTCTTATAACCTCGTCGTACTCACTGCATTTATCTTTTAATTGACACAAATTTACCTCGTCTTTATCATCCTTACTGGACTCGTTGATTTGATCAGACTGCTTAGACAAAGCGTCATTATACTCCCGTTGTAGTTTATTGAAATCGTCACAAACAGTGTTTATTTTGTTAAAACTATTGATTAGATGCCTATATACTTTTTGAAACATGTAGTTACTCTCTTCGTCATCTTTTTGCAATTTTACCAGTTTGTTAAGAGATTTATATATGATGACCGCATCACTTTCAATACCTTCATCGACAAACCTAATAGCTCCCAATTTTTTGACAAGAGATTTAAGTTCCATTTTTTTTTTTTTTTTTTTTTTTTTTTTTTTTTTTTTTTTTTTTTTTTTTTTTTTTTTTTTAAATACAGACTGTATTCTTTAAATAAATAATTCTTTAAACTGTATTAATAATAATATATAACTGGATTGATAAAACCGAACAATTTTGGAATTACACATTCAACTGAATTAATATAACCAAACCATTTCGTTATTACCTATAGAACATTTCTTGTATAACCATTTTTTGACTAAAAAAATCAAACAAGAATGCGCCATTCTTGTTTGTCCAATTGCCATATAGGATCGCGCCGATCCAATATCTTAGTTAGTTTTTAAAATATCAAACGTCGAACCATTGAGCACAGGTTAATTGTATTACCTTCAGTAATCTAGCCTCAACCAGCAAACATTTTTTTAAAGTTTAAAGAAGCAGGGAGCATCAACAAGTAGATGAGAGACAGCAGGTACCTAGGTCTAGAGAAATAAAATCAACTGAATTTACACTTGGAGAGAAAGGTTATTCAGAACCTGTATATTCTTTTACTTGCCCACTGCCATACTTTAAAAAGTATTGTGTCCACACAAAAATCTGATACCTCGGTCAATTTTAGGCATTTCATATCCTGCCGTGAAATTTTAGACCTTAGCTCTTTCTTTCGGTTTTCATTATACTGTTTGTCTGTTCGTGTCCGTTAAAACATAAAAACCCGCTTCTTCAATACAACAGAGTAGAAACTATGCGGAAATATTTTCCAGTGTGTTTACTTGTCCTGTCTAGAAAATTAAAATTTTAGGACCATAATTACTTTTTTACTGACCCAACAGTATATAGGACGAATTCACTAATAAAAATATCGACCGATTTGTACCTTTCTACCGCATTTCTATGGTTAAAGCCCCGTAAAACTTAAGTAAAGAATAAGAGAAAGCCCGGCATTCGTGCAATTGCAAAAGTAATTTATTATCATTTTTCTCTCAGAAACAGAAGTCTACCTATAATTATTGTTTGAACAACATCTAGACGAAATTTAAACGCCATAACTATACGCATTACTACATTAACGTGACTTTACACATTCTCCTCTCTACCATCACTACGATAAAGGAACGGTCGTTATTGTCGTATTTAAAAAAATACCGGGTCTCCAAAAAAAAAATTGAAACTGCTTTCAAAACTTGTACAGACTTTTTTCTACTTCTTATTTCTACGAAAAGAATCTGAAAGCTTAAGTTAAGTGTAAAGCTTCACCGCACCATACCGTAATCCATTCCAGATACCGGACAATTAGCATTGGCCCTGCTTCATACTTTTTGAGGTTCAATTCTTCTTTATTGCCTAAAAATCAGTTTCACTACCCCTAAAAAATCAAATTTTGATAGATATGCTAAATTTTAGTTATTTGTTATATTAGATATAAAATATTCAAAGAAAAAAAAACACAGTCACAATTATTACCGATCTGTTTCCCCAAGAACTTGAACCACAGAACTACCTTTGGCACAAGTATCAACCTACAAAACTTAGTTTTGTTACCCGGAGAATAAAAGTTGCATGACAGGATTAATACTCAAATATATTTCAAAATCCGCCTAAACAGACGATCGAGTTGAATTCGTACTTGATGATGTTTAATTTAGCTTTTACAAGTCGTTTATTTACCGGGTTTCGTCCAACAGCCGGACACCTTAGTACTCTATTTTTTCAGTTCTAGCTCAGACCCGAAAACTTTTTTATTTTATAACTTTTTTCATTAAAATAAATTTAAATGTGACAGGCAAATGCATTTAGGTAAAGTTTAGTTTTACCCTCGTCCTAAGGAAATCTTACAACCTCGGGAAAACTACAGGTATAACTCACAAACCACTCAACAGGTATACATAGATTTATAGGATGCTAAAGCGTTTGGTTTCTAGGCTTTTCTAAAAGACCAAGAGGAATCTCTGCTACACAGCCTAATAAATAGTTTTTCCTCAAACCAACAAAAGCTTCCATGTGTACCAGACATCATAGCGATTGTTAGTCTTTCTTAAATTCCAACTGTGGAAGTAAAACATTGGATAGTTTAACTCAGCGTTTCCCAACCTTTTCAGTACCGCGACCCTATAATATGATTTTCTAAAGTTGGGCGACCCAAATGCATTTATTTGCATAACCTGAAAATTGCAGGCCGTTTTTATTTATTGCCGAACTTGTTTTATGACCCCTACAGACATCGTCAAATCATATTTTTCATGAGGTTTTAATACTTAAATAGAAAACTACACACTAACTGGAGTTCAAAAGAAGTATATTATAGAAATGAGCAATAAAAAATAAAATAAAAAAAAAAAAATAAATTAAATATAAAAAATAAAAATTAGCATTGTTAAATATAAAATGAGCATTTAATTTTATGGAAAAAATCAAATAATGATTACGGTAACAAAAGAAAGAATAAAAAAATAAAATATGTTATCATATCTAATGGTCTGATTTTTTGCTGTTGGATTTTTCAACTAATATAGCAAGTCGTGTGTTTGTATTATTCATTTCACTAATTTAAATTAAAACGCAAAAGTATAAAATAAATAAATTTGTGAACAATTATATTTAAAAAAAAAAAAAGTACGCGATATCAAACTATGTTGATGTTTGTTTGGAACAAAATTCACATATAAGTGAACATAATAAATTTTAATAACCCGACTCTTTAAAAGAAGTAATAAGAAACTGTTAAGCACAGTATTGTCATAATTATAACAAGTTCATCAAAGTTAGCAAGAATTAGATAGTATAAAGGCGGTCCTCTGTCGGGTAAAGGACTCTAAGAAATGTAATTGGACCGCGGCTTTCTTTTTTGTAATCGCATGTTTAAAGTACTATCAATTTCTCAAAATAATATCTGTTTAAGCAAATCTGTTATTTGCTTATAATAATCTTTTTCAACATTAAAATCTTTCTCATTTTTTGGTTGTTAATAATGAAAAAATTGTGGAGACCCCAAAAAAATTTCGTTCGCGACCCAATCTGGGTCGCGACCCAAAGGTTTGGGAAGGGCTGTTAACTTATCTACTCCTTGTGTTATAACCAGTTCAATGTCACTAGCAGGGTGGCTAAACCCCCATCTCAACTTAACTTTCCCATCCTAAAAAGGAAAAATTAGTGATACCGAAATGAAGTATATTTATTTTTTTAGGTATATTTTATTCTATTATGTTATTTAAATCAGCAACTTCTTGAGGAAGTTACAATAGGTTATATAAAAGAGTATAACAGGTTATAATGGGTGAAGTACATCCCATGTTTATTGATTCATTAATATTTGTAATAGAGTCAAAGTTTGTAGATATATAACATTAAACTATTTTCAGTCTCTTTTTATTTTCCTCAGCTATTCCTCGCGGAACAAAAGTTAAGTAAAACTCCCTGGGCCTGATGCCACGGGAGCTAATTCAACTATTTTGCAGAGAAAACTGGACCTTATGGGGGACAAGAGGCTTTGGTCCCTTGTTGGATGAATAACTATCCCCTAGCAATGATACGTACAATAGAGACTTCAACTTCTTCTAATTTACCATTTCATGCTAAGAGAATAGAATTTAACCAAATTGGATGTATCCTAAAGGCCTAAATAATTTCCACACATTTAGCGGAAGGATTCCACTAAATCGTTATGAAAAATAGCTTGGCAAATTACATCGAGAGCTATTTTCCATATATGAGCTAAGGAGGATTTTGGGAGATATAGGGGCTGTGATTATAGATTCGGAGATTTGCTCATTAAAAATTGAGTTTTTTTACAAAGTTTAAACTAATTTACCCAAGAGTCATTCTGCAAAAAGTTTTTTGGGGCTCTTTGGTGGTGTCGTCTTGTGACAATCGTGTTGGCAGTAAAGATACTATTGATTTGATACGTATGTTATGATTGTTTTTTCTACAAATGAAAACGTGTAACGCCATAACTTCACAGGTAGGAAAACAAGATTACAAGATCCATGAACTACAGTCAAATTTAGAATACAAATACTAAGTATATTGGAATGAAATGTTTGAATTCTGGTGTTTTTTATCTGTGAGTCTAAATTAACAGTAAACGAACTAAGAACTGCTAGGTGTAATTTACTACAGTTTACATGCAGAAGGCAAAGTTGTACACAATAAAGGATGGTTACGAAATTCCATTTTACAAAAATAGGAACACGGCTTTTATTCTACACATGGCATGGATAGAGTTCACTTTTTCTCCGAAATAGTAAAATAGGAGGTTGCAGAAAAGGAGGAAGAAGAAAAAAGGATTGCTTTGAACCAGCTATACAGTAAAGGCATTCGTATGTAACCTTTAAAATTGTTCATGATTTATGGTTTGTGACGTTGTGTAGAGAAAAATAATATATAAGCAATGTATATTCACAAGGCATTGCAACTCCTTTATAAACCTGAAGCTAAAAAACCTCCTAATACACCTCAAGAGGGTTCTTCAGTAGAGTTACTGTGCATCTATCCCTACTCATACAGACCAACAAACGTCATCCTTTTGTTTTCTATACATATCTATACATCCGGAACAAGAAAAAATCGAATCTCATCAATAATCAAAGAGTTTACGAAACACTTGCTTCTCGTATAATCGTAATTCTGATAATTGTCAAAATAAGGATGGTTTGCTCAAAAACTATAAATATTTTTAATAGTGTGTCAATAAAAAATTAAAATGCAATATGATCGCAATCTTTTTTTTTTCATTTTATTAGTGGAGGTAATGAAATTTCTTATCAGTTATGGTCATCATCTGGTATAGATAAGGTGATAAGATATACGGGACAGAGAGTAAAACTGTTGCATTCCTTTTATATTATTTTCTCACCAACTCATTGTTAATATTTTAATAGATTGTCATTCTTCATAATATTCATCTAAGCTCTTTACATCCAAAGAGCATATGACGTCACAAACCCTCTTAAAATTGTCAACACACAACCCACTCTACAACGAATACCCATTGATTTTTAGGGGAAAACCTAGTTGTTTCCAAGTCAGTTTAATGTTGGGTTATAAACCTTTGTGTATCATAACCTTTAGTATAAAACATCTGGATACAAAGGTACGAAATAGCGAGTACGTGACTCCCTGACAATAACTTCACAATAGTTTTATAAACCGAACACTGATTTATCTTCTACTCTATCATTGTGAAGTAATCAACTGAATTTATGTCGCATACCAAAATCAAAATTAGATAGACAATAAGTACCACCAGAACAAAAAATGACTACGGCTTTTTAACGGCATCAATTTATAAGAGAATAGTAATACAATGGACCGATAATTTTAAAAACAAGGGAATTCACAGAAGCCTTAGCACGATCTTAATGGGTTCATGGCTTATGCTTACTAACAGTTCGTTCGTCAGAGCAATTTTCAGGATAGGTACGTATCGAGAGAAGTTCATCGATAAGGTACTTCTGGATTATTTTGGATTAAAAAGCATTAATTGAGTTATAGAAAAATGTATTCCTATGTTAGCAACATAACAATTAGTATCACACCTAAAAAGAAATATGTACGTTTTATTTAAATTTAAGATATACCGGTATATCCGGCTCATTATTCAGACCCCATTTATGTCGCGCCTTGGCTGTACATACGCATATACTTTTGGATATAAATATTAATACAAACGTATTTAATTTCAGCTCGATCAGAATTTATCGAGGATAAATTAATTTTCAAAAGTTTTGTTGAGTCATTATTGTAAGTTGATGACGTCATTCCCATTGCATAAACAAAAGGATTTGGGATATTAATAATAAAATGGTAATTTTTGTGTCAAGTTTCATTTAGATCTGAAGATGCGATTACAAGTTCTGTAGACTTTTTATAGTCTATTCTCCTATCGTCATATATTTCTAAACGGTTTTATTAATTTTAATTACATTAGCCATGATTTTTAGTTTGAATTTTGACAGATTTAAACAAGTTTTTCCATATTATTTTAAGTATCGTAGAAATAAATATTTAACTACATCACACTAACTATATTTTCGCCAATAATCTTTAAAGTAAAAGTTAGATAGCCATCAAAAGTTTCCAACTACTTCTTTATGGCAATACGTCTAGTGATGACATACGTCTATAGCATTAAACCTCTAGAGATTTATAGCCCATCAAATTCATAAATTCCAAAGGAAATATTTTCAAAAAAATTCTGGAATCATAATTAAATTTAGCAAATTATTTAGCCACTTGAGAGGTAGAGTCACCTTAAACTACAACTCCGTTCGTTAATTTAAATGTTTGATGACCCAACAAAACATGGCAGCGTTGTAGTCAATTTGTATGTTTCGGCCCAGCACAACAGGACTTGTAGTTTGATTCCCATACCTAGTTTCCATTATCTAGCATGAGCTGCAACATGGCACAGATATACAGACGGAATATAAAGGTACATATGGAAAACACGATGATATTTACTTAAAACGTTCTATAAATGCATGGAACGGTTAATCTGATGAAATGTTTGTCTCGAATTTATAAGATGCTTACAATACATCACCTGTTGCTAGTGAGGGTGGATACTAACATACTAATGCAAATTTTATATTGTTGTCAGTTTATATGAGCACATAGTAATAATAGATGGTTATTAATTTGCAGCGGTATTGATAAGTTAGCCAATTTGTAAATTTATAGCGTAACCTAAAAAAATCAGGTATTAGATACCTTGGAACTTTAGCTCTCTTTATCAGGAGCTCGTATCTGATGTATCGGTTGAGCATTGGGAAATACTCTTATCCCCTACACTACTAACTCGCTTTGCTTGTCAATATTGTGGAAGTCTCCTACTGTACGTACGTCTTTAAATTTGATTCGCTCGTCCTCGGACAGTAAAATCATTTTTTTCCCCTAGTGGTCACCCCTGCAGGTACACTGACCTTTCTTAGTACTGATTTACACTAGTGACCAAAATAAACCATAGATATTTACAAATCGAATTAAAATTAAACATAGTATACTTAGGCTTGATCAAGGGGACTTAAGTTCTATAAAAAGTTTTGAATGATTTATTCAATTAATATATTTCACATATCATTGTAGGCATCTTCAATGATGGCTACAATGAGTTCTATAAACTTTCCAGTGCTACAAAGAACAAACTATTAGTATACTTAATTATATTATATGAAGGGATACATTGGATACAAATTTCAACTCAATTGATAATTTTACGATTTCTAACATATTTTTAAAGCGTATACATGCCATTCGATAAAATAAAACTAATGCTGATAATGAAATAAAACTTAAGACATTTGTTGGTTTGTTTTTCAACTAGTAACTAAAACGGATGATGACGAATAATAGAAAAATTTCGGGAAGCTAAGCTAGACATAAATATAATTTACCACTCCTTGTATTGTAAGTTCTACTTACAGTCTGTTACTCACACTTCTGTAAATGTACTTTTACCCTAGGAGAAAAGTGAAAGATGTTGCCAACAACTTGACAGAATTTATTAGTACAATTTTTAGGATTTTTTTTCGGTGTTATGTTGGTACTACGGGTAGAATATACAATATACACACGCTAATGTGTTTAAATTATAATATAAGTATTTACAATTATTCTATTGACAGCTTACAGATAAAAATAATGTTAAGATATGTGGCTTTATTCTCTCTTCATCAGAGTAATTGAACTGGTGAAAATAAAGCTAAACTACAGACAGATAAAATAACTATTAAAGAGCTGAAGAATATATTATAGTTTGTTAGTATTAGTTCTCTAGTCGTTAGATAAAATTTAATATGCAACAAGGGATGAAATTTTTCAGCTCTCGTATTATCTCCCTCGTCAAGCCTCGGGAGCCAAAAATGTTAGGTAACTTCCTCGGCAAGCCTCGTGAGCTAATGAGGTTTCCCTCCTTCGGGCTGCCTTAGGACGAAACTTTATAACTTGGAGCTGTGAAAAATTACTTTCATCCCTTGATTGCATAAATAACTATTTCGGCCAGGTTTCCCTCTCGAAATAAACATAAACATGTTTCAAGTAAATATTAACAGATACATAAACATTCACATATGTACACACATACATACAGACAGACACCTTGGTAAAAACCACTCAAACGTTAAAACGTGTAATTTACCGGTACTGGAGTTTTAATGATAACACAATATATCATTTTGATACTACCGAGTTTTTGCAAAACATGAATAGTTAACACAAATATCTCTCGCACAATTATATTGTGATAACACAATACTTTTCCTATATTCCTAAAGTATAAATAAAAAAAGTCAAATTTAGTCAAACTTAAAGAAGCTTAAAGTTAAATTAATTAATACTTAATCCTATAAATTCTAAGGTACCTCTCAGGTAAAATGTATTAGGCAATGTATTCTTAATGTTACTTTTGTTTTTTCGGACTTAAATTTATGAATATATATTTTTCTATTCTTTTTATTTTATAAAATTAGATAAAAGGAGTAGATATAGGCATTACACTAATAATTAGACTTAGTGTCGCGCACAAGCCTTATGCGACTCAAATGATCCAAATAAATATATTAATTAATTTATATAAATTTTGCAATTTAATAATTTTAAATAGGTATTTTATAAAAACAAACGATTTATTTATTTTATATTTTTAATTAAGGTTTCTTTATTTTTTATTATTATTATTTTTTTTTCTTATTTCTATGTATGATTTGATTAAATTAAAGTTAAATGAGTTGATTTAAATTAAAATTATTTATAATTATTTTTTTTTACTAAAACAAAATATTTATTTAAATTTAATGATAGTAATTAAATAGAATTATATAAAAATAGGTGATAAAAGCAAAATAACCAAAAAGAAAATTCAAATGTCTCAAACAGAAAAATCTAATGTAAAAGAAGATAACAATTTATTAAAATTACAGAATTAAACTAAAGGAGTAAAGTAATAAAAGAAATACCGGCAACATTTAAATAATAAAGAAAACAGGACATTAGAGAAAAAAAATAAAAAGAGAGGCGACAGTGAAGACGCTACAAGGTATAGAGGCGTGGTTCATGTCGACAACTTCACACTCAGTTTTGTCTTTAAGCGCTGATATTGTTGTTTCAATGATGCCGCAGTTCGTATGAATTTGACTCAAAAAATCGATATCGCTTCACTTTTAGGGAAATAAAATGTTTTCTCTGTTTAAATAGCAGTATGGGCTTTCTTCATCTTCATTATTTTAAAAATAAAAAACGATTTTAGTCATTTCAAGTTTGAAAAACGTTTATTTTAAATATTAGATAAATAATGTAAGAGCGCGAATCTATGGCGTTTTCCATGACGTTATTTCCAAAGTCTTTGAAACGTGTTGGAAAATTTCCTTACAAGTACAAGGGACTCTGATCAGCTTATGATAAAAAATAGCAAATAATGAGTTGTTTGCATGAGGCACAAGTATGCTTAATAAAAGGAAATTCGTCCGATTTTTAATGAATTCCCACGGAAAATTCACTAATGAGGCGGCTCTTATGGTAGAAGTTTTTACGAAAATCTGTTGAAGTCTCTGACGAAGGTAATGTCATTTTTGCATACATACATACATACATATATACACACACACACATACATATACATATATATATATATATATATATATATATATATATATATATATATATATTATATATACTGTGTGTGTGTGTATTTATATTATATATATATATTATATTATATATAGTATATATATTATATTATATATATATTATATATTATATATATATAATATACTATATAATATATATACTATATATATTTACCCTATTGCGCGTGAGTGTAGAAAGGTATTTCTACCAGATAAATCAAACTTGGGAGAAAACACCTTGTTGGTAGGCTCTTGATTTCTCCAAGAAAGAAAAACCCCTATTCAGAACTAGGTCGTTAATACGTCATTAACTTTCAATATATTTTTGGGAAGTGTGTCTTATTAGTTTTTAA